>JAQQSY010006554.1:0-10987 GCA_028646535.1 Procyon lotor
GATTGTCATACCTTATTTTATGTCACAGACTTGAAATTCTTTAACTTGTGCAACAGACTTATGCTTAATTTCAAGTAAAATCTGCAGTTACATTACATTCCAGTGTGCTGGTTTTAAAAAAAAGTTTTATTAATAGCCAAAAACATGGATGGAAAGGTGATTTTAATTAAAAATTAAAAATGTTTAACAAAAAAGTGCTATATTTATTCTTGGAGCGTTAAGGAAAAAAAAGCCTAAAAATTGCCCTTATCACGGACTTAGTCATTACTAATATTTGGCATACTCTGTCAAGTTTTTTTCTTTCTAGTATTTTCATTGTATTTTAAAACAAATGTACCCTAAACGTTAAGAAGAGCCAGTGTTGATATTGCACTTACTACATGAAAAGCTCTATTCTAAGGTTTTCTTTTCTTTTTTTTTTTTTTGACAGAGAGAGAGATCACAAGTAGGCAGAGAGGCAGGCTCCTTGCTGAGCAGAGAGCCCGATGTGGGGCTTGATCCTGGGACCCTGAGATCATGACCCGAGCTGAAGGCAGAGGCTTTAAACCCACTGAGCCACCCAGGCGCCCCTGTATTCTAAGTTATAAGCCTTATTTATCCTTATTCATATGTCACAACACCTGCTGATGAAAGTGCTAGTATTACTTCATTTCACGGAGGAGGAAACTGAGGCACTAGGAAGTGAAGTAACTGGGCTGAAGCCTTCCATCTAGTGGGTGGGAGCTGGGCTTCAGACCAAGGGAGTTGGGCTCCAGAATCCATGCTCTAAACCACAATTTTTGCTGCCTCGGATACTGCTTATGACTAGGTGTTTTTTTTTTTGTTTTTTTTTTTCTTCTTTCCTCTCACTGAATCAAGGACACCTTCCTGATGGTTCTATATTCTATTGCGATGTTATTTGTAACAATTTTTTTTTTTGCTACTGTGAATAATTTTCCAAAAAAACAACTTTAAGGTAAATGCACACCTGTATGATGGCGTATTTAGGTTTAATTTCTCAAACTGGCACATAAAGCTCAACATGAGTATCTACAGTAATTGAAGGAATTTATGGGGAACAATTTTGAAAAGTAGGCTTTTTTTTTTTTAACACATCTGGAGTATGAGGCAGCTGCCTCATGAATGTCTTCCAGGAGGTCCACCTGCATTTCTTACCAATTGGTTGCTTCTCCTAAAAATAGGGTTGATAACCGGCCACACACAAGTGAAAATGTGTTCGTTAATGGAGGCATTATGTGACTGTGGGCAAAGCTCTGAGAGTGGAGAGTTCAGAATGGAAATTGAGATAAAGACTGAGCAAGCATGGGGTGCTGGGTGTTTCAGTGGGTTAAAGCCTCTGCCTTCGGCTCAGGTTATGATCTCAGGGGCCCGGGATGGAGCCTGGCGTCGGGCTCTCTGCTCAGCGGGGAGCCTGCTTCCCCCTCTCTCTCTGCCTGCCTCTCTGCCTACTTGTGATCTCTGTCAGATAAATAAATAAAATCTTTAGAAAAAAAATGAACGAGCAGAGTGAACCCTAGCTGTATACTTAAGACCCTACGCAGATGAGAGTGTTATTTCAAGTCAAACAAAGATTTTGCTTTATGAAGACACAGAGCTAATTAATCTTTGTCAAATTGTTTTTTAAATACTTGTCTAGATAATTCAGATTCACTGTTGCAGGAATTAATCTGTCTCTCCTTAGCCATTTGTAACTGTTGACCTGACAAGGATTTTTTTCTCTTTTCTTGGTGGTATAAAGTGTTAATGGTGCAAAATTAACATCATTAGACAAAATGTCATGCATTGGGTGAAAACACTGAACATTTTTACCTTTTGAAGTATCAGCCCAAACTCCTGTGATTGATGCTTGGTGCCATTCACCGGTAAGTCTCCAGCTGGTCAGGTACTCCCTTTGCTAAGAGTGAAACACAGAGAGCATACACCTGAGGCCTCCTGGCATGTGCACGTACGTCTGTGTCTGAGTGTGCACGTACAAACTTAACAGACCTGGCTGGACATAGAAACGTCTTTACCTTGACAACTTTCAAAACATTCAGGTGCAGTCATTGTAAAGCGTATTTGCTAATTAAACATTTTATTGGCCATACTTTGTGTCCATGCTGCAGTAAATGCTGGAATACAAGGATAAAAGACAAAGTCGGAGTTGATGGTATTCTGGAAATAATAGCCACACAAAGAAGTAATTGGAGGCCACGCTATGTTGTCATGAATAATAATAAATGCAGGGAACAGCGCTATCCTGCATCCCGGGAAGGAGAGATTTAGAGCAAACAGCACAGAGCAGGCCTCACTGCTGTTGGGCCTTGATGAATGAATTCGTCAGGTAGCCAAGTGGGAAAGAGAATTGTAGGCAGAGAGGAAAATGTTGAAAGAGTTGTAAAAGTGCATGAAGTATCAGGAAATCTCAGTCCCCAGGAACTCCTGCAGTTCTAGGAGCCTAAGCTCCTGCAGAGCCCACCCATGCTCTGCTTGTCTTTGGACTCCGGAAAGGGATAACTGAATGCATGCAGCCATTGGTCATCTTTGTGTTATGGTTTGAGTACCGCGGGAAAAACCAAGGAGTCTGAGATCATCTCTGAAGCTGCTTGGAATTCTATTAGGACGGAATCACTTGGGATTAGTCTTGACTCTATTTCCCCCTTTTCTGAGTGCAAATATTCCCAGAAAGACCTTGATCATAGTCTCTTGACCCGTTACCAGCTGTGCCTGGGTCTGTGAGAGCTACTACACAGTTTGTGCTACGTAGTAGGTATGTGCCTCGTGTTTCTTGACTGGAATATTGGATAGTTAGAGTGAGGAGAGCTAAGACTTGAAGGAACTTTGAGTCTTGGTGGAGAAAGGCGTTAAAAACATGCAAAGTACTCACATGCAGGATATGAGTAATCGTTACATCTAAGAGATTTAATAAGATGAGTATAAATTCCAAAAGAAAAGTTAACCCATGCTTCATTAGGATAGACAAAAATCCAATGTGGCTTCCTTAATATGGGTAGGAACACTGTAATCTATATGTAGAATGTGGTGTACAGTTGAATATCTTCAAATACGACGTGAATCAACTAGAGTTCTATGAGGGGGGTCAAGCCAGATAGAGAATTATCTCTGCAACTACTTTCTTAGGATAAATGTATGAGTGTATGATGACTGGCTCAAAGATACTGAGGACCTGTAGACCATTAATACATACTGCAATGTGCTTTCCAAATAGCTATGCCAATTTAGCCAGTCACATGCAATACAGAGATGCATGTGTTTTGGTTTTGTTTTATCATAATTTTGTTAGAGTTGTCACTGACCTATTTAAAATTTTTAAAGATTATTTATTTATTTATTTATTTATTTATTTATTTATTTATATTTGTTTATTTATTTATTAGAGAGCATGCAAGTATGCTAGTGGGAGAAGGAGAAGCAGATCCCTGCTGAGCAGGGAGCCAGATAAGTGGCCCCATCCCAGGACCCTGAGATCATGACCTGAGCCAAAGGCACACGCTCAAGCAACTGAGCCACCCACATGCCCCTAAAATTATTTTTTAGGGGGGCATTTCTTTGGTTACTAGTGAAGTTAAACAATTTTTACTTTATTTAATAGTGGTTTTTTTTTTTTTAATTTTTATTAACATATAATGTATTATTTGCCCCAGGGTACATGTCTGTGAATCGTTAGGCTTACACATTTCACAGCACTTACCATAGCACATACCCTCCCCAATAGTGTTGTTTCTTATTGTATGAAGATATTTTCTTCTGGTACTGTGACCCGGAAGGAGGACGAGGAAAGACTGTTTTGCAAATGGAGAAAAAGTGGAAGACACTGGTGTTACATTAGTATGTTGTATTTAATTTTATTTCTGTTAGCAAGTGAAAAGAAATAGTGCTGCAAAAGTGTTGAATAATCAAAAAGAAGGACATTTAATAGCTGACGTAGCTGAAAATGCCAGACAGTAGATTTGGCTTCGGTTGTAGCTCAAGACTCCATTCGTGTCACCAGGCTCCATTTCTGGGTGCTGGGCATTGCATTTTGATGTCGGAGTCCCACATGAAAGTAGGCTTTCCAGCTGCGGTGGTTCTGTGGCTGCAGCAGTTCCCGGCTTCCTATTTTCTCAGTCGCGCTGGGCTGAACTGGGGCCCCTGAACCTCCTGAAGCACTCGGAGCAGCTAGGAGAAAGGGGGGTTCCCATGGGATCTGGCCTGTGGCAGGCGTTCCCCTGCAAGGCTGAACTGGTATTTCGTACTGCGTGCGGGCAGAGAGGAGGTGGGTCCCCAGAGGGGAATGGAAGTCAGAGGCTTCCACCAGTACGACAGAGCCATTGTTAGGGAAAGGTGGAGTTTCGGGAAAGCATCGGCAGTGGGGGTTACAGGTGAAATTGAAGAGCCCCTGGCTGCAGTGCCTGTGGCAGGATGTGGCCTCCAGCTGAGCCTGATGAACCCGAACCCTTCCCGTGGAAGTAGGCCCGCCATGATTCTTGCAATGCCAGATTCCTCCCCCTGTATTTGAGCCCTCTGGGTCGCGTTGCATTTCCTTCTCTTGCTCCCCTTTCCTTGGAACCAGAAGGCTGCAGACCTTGGAGGTGGAGGTCCATGACCTCGGTCCCTTAGCAGCAGGTGTGCCCATGTTGCTCAGCTTGGCGCTATTGGGGCTGGGACTCTGCTGACTGCCTTTGTCACATGGCTTCTTGGGAGGCTCTGCCGGTGGGATTGGGGAACCAGGAAGGTGTGAAGGTGGAGGAAGAAGAAGGCCCTTGCCTTATGTAACACAGCAGTGCTTCTTCGCCTTGCTGGTGATCATTGGTTTTAGTCTGTTGGTCTAACGGTGGCACGGCCTGTGCCATGGTGGCCTCACAGCAATCTCCTCATACCTGCCATCCAGCTTTTCTTTGGAAATCCAGCCAGCCCTGCTGGAGCTTCTCAACCTGCAACCACGCAGTGTCCTCTCCTCAGAGAGTTGGGTGGAACTCTACAGTGCCCCTCCCCTCGGCTTGCACGCTTGGAAAATGCCAACTTCTCTTTGCTTCTGTGGCCCTTGAAATGGTAACTGCTTCTGGCAGTTACTACATTGATAGCTCCGTGTCTCCTTTTGGTCTTTATGGTTTTCCAACATTTGCCTAATAGTTCTTTCCTTGAAGATAGCTTTGTTAAAGTAAGTGGTGCAGTTTGATTCCCGAGTGGACCCTGACAAAAGCAGTCCCACTGTACCTGCATTGTTCTACGATCCTTCCAAGTGAGCCTGTAGAAAAATCATCCTGAAGGAGGATTAATACTGGCTTCCCCACATTGCCCTTGGGAGAAAGTCCCAAGTGCTTGGGCCCTGCCTGCTTTTACAGCTACATGTTTTGCTGTGCCTAGCTTGCACCTTAAGTTCTTGGCACCGGGAACTCTTTTAGGTTCTGATGTTCCCTCTTCTGTCACCTTCAGACCATTGAATGCACCATTCCTTCTGCTACGGACCCTGAGAATTTTCCCCTCTTTCTTCTGGGTAGTAGTTGGATATCCTTCAGGTGTCAGCAGAGGTGTTCTTTTCCTTGAAAAGGCTTTTTATTGATTCCCCACCCCCCACCCCACCCCCCACGGTATCCTGTCCTTTGCTTCTGAAGGCATTCATTTAACTGTTAGATTGCTCATTTCCCCCACTGGACTGCAGGCTCCTTGTAAAGAGTACCTCGAATTTCATAGGTAGCTTAATAAATTCCTTGACCAAGACTTCCTTGGACAATCACGATGCTTGCTTTTTACTTTGCTGGAGCAAGGACAAAAATGCAGCTTCCATTGCTGCTGACGCAAGTCGCGCCCTGTGTGATTACCGAGGGTTTCATCTCCTATCCAAAGGACAAGCTAATGTTGTGAAAATTGCCAAAGTGGGACTCAAGGGCAACAGACAAGATGCCTTAAAGACCTGGGATGTCTCTGAGGCTGCCACGTGTCACTCCAGTGATGGAGGTGGACAGGGATCAGCTATTGATTCACCAGGTTAAAAGCCTTCCCATCACCCTCAGCCGCCGAAGGCATCGTGTCAAAGCTAAGCAGCAGAGGAAAATGAAGCCTTGTCAAGTCCTCACACACAAAGTTTCCAGATGCTGCTGAGAGGTATTGGATCAGAGGGTAAGACTGAACGTGCTTGCTTTCCTGGGGCTGTGCCATGTGATGAAAAAACAAAACCCGTGGAGCCAGAACTTTGTTCCAATCTCGTTTATATCCAGGGCGTTAGGGACTTGGGTGAGATGTTGTGATGATTAATCTGTAAAATGGAGCTGATAGCCTCTCTTTGACTTGATCTATTGATTTGAAGAGGACTAAAAGAAATAACTGATTGTAAACTACCATGCGCAGAACTAAGAAGTCGTGGTAGTTTGGGGCAAATGGTTGGATTGGCAGAGCTCATCTCATGCAAGCATTCACACATCTGTTCGAAGACGTCATTGAAGGTCTCTTAAATGCGAGTGATACGTAAGCAGCCACACTTCATGTTCTTCTCTTCATGGAGTTTTCCCTAGGAGGCAAAAATGTGAAAAGGTGAAAATCAGAAGAATGACAATTTTGTCAGTTGCTTTGACATTGTTTTTATGGCTTTTTTTTTTTTTTTTTTTTTCCTCCCCGATCGAGCATTCTAGTCTAGGATTATGCCTTGGGTTCAGCTGTCATGTCTCTCTAGTTGTCTTTTCTTGAGAATCGTTCCTTGGCCTTTCCTTGCCTTACAAGACATTGGTATTTTGAAGAGGCTGGGCCAGCTGTTTTGTAGGAGGTCTCTCAGTTTGGGTTTGTCTGTTTTCTGACTATGGGCTTTTAAGGACCATGCAGCCGGCAAATGGCGCAGCTAAGCCTGACCTCGTGTCTTGTATTGTTTCCTTCTAAATCTGCCAAGAGGCTCAGAGGTCAGAAGACCCTCTAGCCCCCACCCCAGAAGAGTTGTCTTGGTGACAGAGCCCGCTTATGGAAATTACAGCAGCTCTGAAATGGTGATGACCAGTTTTGGGAACACCTCCTTCCCAATTAAACCCCACTGTTTGCATGGTAGTCATCTAGTACCTCCAGGTCTGAGTGACTATTTGTCAAAAAAAAAAAAAAATCTGTAGTTATTTTATTACCTCATTTTGTCTTAATCTCAAGGCGACAATTTGTCCTGCTTTAATAAAGCAGACAGGAAAAACACCAGGAAAACGAGACCAAATGTGGTGAAAATGCCACGAGACAGTTTCAGTTCTATTATGAAGTGTTTTTCAAAACTGTAGGACATTGAACAAAATGCACTAAAGTTTAAAAAAAAACTTTATTTGGAAAATTCTTTTTAAAAGCTGAACAATTGATGCAGCTAATCTATAATTTATCCAAATGTTGGGTACTTTATTACATTGGCATGCTAGGAGTCAGCTCACTAAATTTTCTCAAAGAAATGGGGGGAGACAAAGAGGCAAGTAATTGGTGTTCTGAGCCCATGTTTTGCTTCCCATTTCCTGAATTGGACCTCAAGTACGCTTAAACATTTTTTCTAGATGTTATTAAAGAGTACAAACCAGCTTTAAATGAACTCTGCCATTGCATAGCTTTCTTACTCCTCATTGAGCCCGTTTCGTTTTGTTTTGTTTTTCCTTTAATCCCTAAAGCAGTTATGGAGGATGTCTGCAGGTGTGCCTGGGGGAAGAATGTCCCCACATAGAACTCTTGTTACCACCATCTGTGGCGGGGGTGAGCAGTGAGGGAAAATACTTCAGGGATCAGTGTCCCACTGGTGAACAGTGGTGGCCACATGTGGGGTGTTGATGGCATAAACATTTATTCAAAACCACCTGTGAAACCCACCATTAAATGCAAGCACCGTGGTAGGTAGTAGATGTGACAAATGAATAACTCAGACATGGGTCCCATTGTCCGAGGATTTAGTCCTCAGTATGTGGGGGCATTCATGAGGCCGTGGTGTAGGCTAACCACAGGATGCTAGGGAGCACATAATTAGGCTTGGAGGGAGGTAGAGTGTGTGGTCTTAAATGTGTACTTTGCTCGATAACTGCTACTTTTATGTCACGGGAAAGAACAAAGGCAGAAAAGCATTTGGCTTGCTTAAGAAGATGGGTATCTTCGTGCTATCCATTGGCACTGAACTTGGAAAACGAATGACCAAGGATTTTTCAACGAATGGTGATATCAGGGACCCAGGTGACCAGAGAAATTTCTTCAGAAAAACCCAGAGGAGTTCGCTCAAAATTCTGAGACAGAAGCTGTCAGGGACAGTGGTGTGGAGGTTAAGTTTTCGATGCCTCTGGAAGGTGACCTGGTGATACTGCTCTGTAGAGCAGGACTATTTCTCCTTCTGAACTAGTGACTTTCTCTCCTCTATATGCTCAGCCTCTTGTCTTTTCCAGTGATAATTACTTAGTATTTATTATAGGTAATTGTACTCTGGTCTCTTTATTCTTCTGATTCATAAGCATAACTTCCATCTCTATACCCAAAGTTTTTCACAGCACTCATGAAATGGATGTGAGATCATAACAATTATAGTTGACCTGGTCGTAACTATTGAGGGTAGAAAGAAATGGTGGTGCAGGAGCTTTTGATGTGATGAAGTTTTGTCTTCCCAATTGTCAACGTTTCAGAGAAGGCTTTCAAAAAGTACTGTCCACGCTGAGGCTTGAGGCATGGTAACAGAAAATGTGCTCTAGGCAGCAGGCAGAACACCGCCAAAGACCTGGAGACTAGAGAAAGAACATTCTGGATGACTTCAGAGATAACTTGATGGAAGAGTAAAAGGGCACAAGTGAGAGATGGGGTTGGAAAGGGTTGGACCACAGAAAGCCTTGGAAGCCTCCATCCAACACCTTCATCTTTGGAGGACCATGGAGAGCTACAGAAGACTTATGGGATGGAAAGTGCTCGAATCAGACTTACGTGACAGAACACTGTGCTGGCAGGAGAACGAAAGTAGTAGTGGGAAAAACTGGGAGCAGAGAGACCCACTGGGACATCTGGACAAGAAGCGTGGTAGCTGGGATCTGAAAAGGCCAAAGGCTGGTAACTCTGTATGAGGTGAGACCAATATTTGGGGATGGATTGGATGTGGAGAATGAGAGAGAGGAGGAATCGAAGATGAACAGCCCAACCTTGTACCTCAGACTTGGAAGTTTCTCTCCGTCCTCAGTTCTTCCTAATACCTCAAATTTCGGCATTGACCTCAGGCCCCGTGGCACCTGTGTGTGCCCTGGTGGTTCTGAGCGCCAACACGGCTACAGTCTGTCCTCTACATGTTACTGCTGCTCACTGCCTGGGCCCAGGCTCGGTCCTCGGACCCTTGCCCTGTCCTGGATGTACAGTCACCGGGCATCCCAGTGCCTCAGAGCACGGACTTGAAACTGTGATCGAGTCTCACGTCCTAACTCTGCACTTACTTTGTAGTGGGACCCTTGGCAACTCGCTAAACGTTACTTGTAAAATAGAGGTGTTGAGGGCAGCAGGATGAAATGAAGGCGTAAGTGAGACTGCAGTGCGGCACATGGACAGAAGAGAATAAAGGCTGACCCAGGTGCAGGAGAGAAATAAGATACTGTGAAGAGGGGGATACGGTTTAGTTCTACAGTCTTCACTCTGACACCACACAGGAGCGCAACAAAAGCAGTCACTTGGGTTCAGAGGAAAAGAATCTCTTTGATGTGAATGAGGTGTGCGGGGAGTCTTTCTGACCACGTGAAGGTTCTGACTCCTGAACCCTGGACTGCAACCAACCAAAGCTGCGTATGGAACTCTGGAAGCATCCTGCACCCAGGCTGTTGGAAACCTTTTCATGGTGGTTTCTTTCCCTCCACTTACCGTTCTTCTTGGTCTTTGTCTTCAAAGACCAATCTTCCCTAGGTCTCCTCCTTGCCCTTGTAACTGTTGTCGCCCTGTGTCTTCTTGCTAGATGACTTCCAAAGGCTCCAGGTATTTGCCTAATTCTGGGGGGCATGCAGGGCCTAGAAGTTGATGACTGAGGAGTGCTTTGCCTTCAGGCATCTGGCCTCTAAGAAACATTGGGTCTCTCTCTTTAAAAAGCTGGCATGTCCCTGAGTAAAGGCAGTGGTAATAAAATTCACTGAATGGTCATAATCACAACAGAAACAGTAACTTGTTTGTGTTAATTCTTTGTGTTCTGTACAATCAGCATTTGCTCTGACTGGCTGGTGGTTAGGCAGCATCTTTTCTGATCCATTAGCTTTCATGGTCAACCTGCGGTTACAGGTTGAATTGTCTACCATCCAAGTTAATATATTGGAACCCTAACCCCTAGTACCCCCCGACTGTGACTATTTTGGAACAGGACCCATAAAGAGGTTGTTAAGCTAAAGTGAGGCCTCTAGAATGAAGTCTAACCCAATCTCAGTGGTGTCCTTCTAAGAAGAGGAAATTTGGATATGCAGACCTCAGGGATGTGTGTGAACACAGGAGAGAGTCTACCATCTTCTCACTGTGGTCATCGGCAGGTCCAGGGGCAAAGCCTCAGGAAAAACCAACCCCACCAACACCTTCATCTTGGACTTAACGGGTCCAGACAGCTGTAAGAAATAAATTTCTCTTGTTGAAGCCACCTAGTCTCTGGTGTTCACATGATTGCCTTAGCAAACTAATATACCAGTGTGAGCTACTTCAGACTCTCATGTCTAAAAATAACAATTGTACTGAAAAGTGCTTAGAAACTCCAGAGGTAAGATGGAAAATACCATGATGTCTTTTTTTTTTTTTTGTGGTCAGCCACTGGCTAGCTGCTAAAGGGACCTGTTGTGCCCTGACTCGTGACCCCTACCCGAAAGGGTGGAAAACGGGCGTTGGAGAATGGGCTCAACAAAGGGCTTTGAAGCATGCTGGTCTGTGATTGACCTTGTCTCCTTGAAGGACAAGCTGCATTGATTATATCACTAAACTCTGAGGCATAGGCATGTAACTCAGTCTTTCCAGTTTTAAGTTGTCTTAAGAGTAGATGATTACCCTGATTTCCTGGGGCCTGTGATAAGGGAAGTTTGTATTG
>JAQQSY010006555.1:0-10985 GCA_028646535.1 Procyon lotor
CTTTCTTTCTTTCTTTCTTTCTTTCTTTCTTGATTTTATTTATTTATTTGACACAGAGAGAGAGAGAGAGAGATCACCAGCAGGCAGAGAGGCAGGCAGAGAGAGAGGGGGAAGCAGGCTCCCCGCCAAGCAGGGATCCCGATGCGGGGCTCGATCCCAGGACCCTGAGATCATGACCTGAGCTGAAGGCAGAAGCTTTAACCCACTGAGCCACCCAGGTGCCTCTTCCTTACAATTTTCTTAATAACACTTTCTCTTCTCTAGCTTACCTATTTTAAGAGTATATAATACATATAGCATACAAAACATATATTAATGGACTGTTTATGTTATCTGTAAGGCTTCTGGTCAGCAGTAGGCAATTAGTAGTTAAGTTTTTGGAGAGTCAAAAGTTATACACAGATTTTCATCTGCTCAGGGAGTCAGTGCTCCTAATCCCTGTATTGTTCAAGGGTCAACTGTACTAATACATAACAGGATTGGGATGAACCTTGAAAACATTGTGCTAAGTGAAACTAGTCACAAAGAACCATATATTATATGATTCTACTTATGTGGAACTTTCAGAATAGGAAAACTAATGGAGATATGAAATAGATTAGTGGTTGCTCAGAACTGAGAGGGATGGAGAAGTTGGGAGGGGACTGCCATTGGGACTGGGGTATCTTTCTGGGATAATAAAAATGTTCTAAAATTGTTTGTGGTGATAAAGGCACAATTTTGTGAATATATTAGAATTCACTGAGTTGTATACTTTATTGGGTAAATTGTATGGTATGTGGATGATATCTCAGTAATCCTGTTAAAAATGTTTTACCCCAAATTTTCATCTTTATGTAACAATGAAATTAAGGAAGAGAAGCCTTTTTCAATATGATAAACTTGTCCTCTTGGGTAGGCTTACTATACTGTATAAATATCTTCCCTTTCTTTTTAATTTCTTTTTATCTTTAATATCTTCACTGGTCTCTTATCTCTTTCTTTTTCCATTTTATGGTATAAGCCCTAAAGGGCAACAGTAGACATTTTTTAGTTCTGATGGCAACTTACATCTGAGGAATTGTTTGGCTTCTAAAATAAACTTTAAATGACACAATTTTTAGATGTAGCTTACATTTTAGTTTTTAAAAAATGTTCTATCATCTTTTAGAAGAAATTAAAATTTTCATGCAGATCCACAAAAATCTAAGTTCCCTGAAAGCTTCCACAGACCCTTGTATGACTCACCATCAATTGGCAGGATTTCTAGCATCTCCTCTAGTTCCTTATCTGTAAGCTCAATTCCCAGATTTCCCAGAACATTTTTTAGATTACTTGACTCAATCTTCTCACCTTTGAAAATAGGAAATTTGGCACACACCTTCATTTCACATAACATTAATTATTTATAATGAAAAAATTATTTTAGGATAATTAATATCATCTCCTTGTTTCCAGATTAAAGAATAAAGTAAAAAAAACATTTTCAACTACAAAATCAATGTAGATATTAGGTCAAATTTATTTCCTTAATACGAACAAGAGATTTTCTTCTACAATCATGGACAGACTACTTTCAGAATAAAATCTGATCTATTAACTAAAAAAGTAGATGCTTACATGAATTTTTCTTTGAAAAAATATTTTAATTAAAAAAATAAGAATTATATGATAAATACAATGAAGACATTACCTCAATCAATTTTAGGCCCCACTCTGATTTGCTGTGTCATTCTATACTGTGGTTATCAATCACTGGTGAAGTGAATTATATTATTGACATAAACAACAGATATTACAGAACTTGAAAGCAAGAGATAGTATGGTAATTTCATTGCAAAAACAGATAATTTCATATCAATACATGAAACACTAGAGACAAATACTTCATTAATAAATATAGAGAAATACCAGAATTTATAAGTCAATGATGCAGTACTAGGAAATATCAGGAAAAAACAAAATTAATGTAGATAATTGGAATTCTAATTTTTTTTTAATTCTAATTTTATGGTAACTTTTCACTCACCTGTAAAATCTGTGATGTTTTCCATCAGTGTTTCTAGAGGAATTTTCTCATCGACTATAGAAGAAGATCAAAATCACAGTGTATATTATAGATCTCATATATTATAGATCTCGTATTTTATATAGATTTCATATATTATATTATGAGATACAATACAAAGTTTGTGGAAAAACATAGGAACAACTATAATAGTTGCACTTACTATGTGTCAGGCCCCATCCTAATTGTTTTATATGTTTAACAAATAATTTATGTTTTATATGTTTTTATATATTTATATGTTTAACAAATAATCGAACACACTTTCGATTATTATCCTTCCCAGTTTTTATTTTAAGACAAACATGAATGAGAAGAACAGTCTAAACATGAAAATCATACAATTGCAATGATGCAATTTGACCTGTAATATCTCAAATTTATTTGTGTAAGAAAACGAAGTTATTCAGAAGTGTGTTGAAAGAATGCTCCATTCCTGCATTCAAAATTGGAAAGACTACTAACTATGATACTTGTAGAGAGCATGAAAGTCACACACACCACACATATAAAAAACCTGTTTTAATTTTGACTTTGTTAACTGGATACTCAACTCAAATGACATTCTCTGTGTTTTAGTCATCGCTACGCTATATCGCCCTTAGCTCTTGGGCCTTTCCTTGCCCTTATGGAAAAAGACATTTCTTTCCTCAAAGGTTCTTTCAGTTAAACCCTCTCCAGGATTAACCAGTGTATCTAGTAACATGCTTACCACCAACATGCATGTTTTCAGCCAGATCTTTGAGTTCCCTATCTGCAAGCTTGATCCCCAGGTTGTTTAGAATGGTGTCCAGGTTGTTGATATTGACTTTCCCACCTAAGAAAAATAGCAGTCCATAAAGAATATTAAATGACCCCAAAGGAGAAGTTCTTACACTCTTTTGATACACATATCCCATTGTGAATTTCTTAAGCAGTAGATCATTACTCACAAAATTTCACTGTTTCAGACAGGTTATATACTCACTAAAACCTATTCAAGGATTCCCTCAAAGTCTACTACTTACCTAAAGTAAAGAATATTTGTTCTAAAGTGAACATAATAAAAAAAAGAATAATTTTGGAAAATTGCCACTTCTTTGGTGGCAATACACTTCTCGTTCACTAGTAAAATATATCTCTCCATTAAAACAATAAAGTGAAAAAAGTAAATTAATTAATATTCAACAATTTTAGTACAGAGACCAAACATTTTAAGCTCTCAACTACAAAGTTTGAATTAAGGCTACTTCCCTTGAGACTTGTCTTGGGGACCAGTCTACACAAACACAAGGTTTTAAAGGGCATTCAATACTGAAATTAGTTTGAAAAAGGTATAGAAATAGAGGCTCACAGTATGGACAAGTCTCTCAACAAGTGAATGAGAAAGGGAAGAAAGAGATTGAGTTGTGGCCAAAGAGGGGTATGAAGAGTTTTAGTCTGCTTATTTTATAGGATGGGCTATGCTAAGCATGTGGATGGGCTGAAAGGAAGGCTTGCCCATTGAGGAAGAGTTTGAAAATGGCGAATGGGGTGAGGTCTTAAAGATGTGAGAGAGAGTGGAGCCAAGTTCATCCTGGTAAGCCTTGAAGAAGAGCTACTCCTTACTTATGTTTTGATACTAGGATGGGTGTGCTTAAAGATACCTGTAAAGGTAGGGATTGGGGATAGAAAGCTGAGGGCTATCACTCTTGCTAGCCTCAGTTTTCTTAGTGAATAAAAAAAAAATCTGGTGGAGAAAAAATAAATGGTGTTCAATAAACGCTCAGGGAATTCTGGTACTAGAAGAAAATATTCTTTAGTTCTAAACAATTGTAGGTTGACTTTTCATGAATGAACTCAGTCTAGTTTTTTCTGCTATTTATTAAATTCCCTGAATCATTGCTAATCATTTCTGTATTTTTTTGCCATGCAGACTTGAAATTTGATATTTTTCTTTCTGAAAATTTAGAAAATGACAGGAAAATGTGGTGCTTTACTTCTGAGACAGAACATGAGATTATCTGCTAAAATGAAGATTGAGCTCTAAAAAAGTACACATTTGCAATCAGTATATATGACAGATGGCAGCAAATTCATATTTCAGAAACAGTATAAAATGAAGATCTCATATTCATTTGCATTCTCATTATGTTTCTCACTCACCTTTAAGAAACTTCACACCTTCTAGCAACCTGTTCTTAAAGACTTTGTTATCATCTATAAAAAAGGGCACAGTTAAGGTCATAGTGAAACAATGTGGCTTTTCACTAAAATTATTTCAGTAAAACTGGGATTTTCACGATTTACTCTAGAAATTTCCCCCATTAATATAAAGTTGGAGAGAAAATTAGGGAAAGTTTATAATGTGGTAAGTCTATCCAAAATTTAGCACACAAGGCGCCCTATAATATGCACAACTTTTTTTGGTAAAGCACCTCTCACCTTTTATCTCCTTGCAGATTAACACCCTTCTTTCCCTTGTTTACTTCCCACAATTGCCTGTGGCTATCTACAAGGTAAAGATAGCCTCAAAAATTTATTCCCCTCAATGGTATGAGTCAATATGATGGGGATGCTTATTCCAAAACTGAAAGTTAAACTGCATAGATGGAAATTTCCCTCAGGAATAAGTGAACATGTAAATTATTTTGAGATGCACATTATTTGTTTATTTACTTATTTTTGCATCTTAGCAAATGGGGATAGTTTGAGTTTTAAAAAAGAGCTCAAAGGGAAACAAAACAAATGAACATGGGGGGAAAAAGAGAGAATAAAACCAAGAAATAGACTTTTGACTACAGGCAACAAACCCATGGTCACCAGAGGGGAGGTGGGTGGGGAGGATGGGTGAAATAGGTGATGAGGATTAAGGAGGGTACTTGTGATGAGCAGCGGGTGATGTAGGGAAGTGTTGAATCACTAAATTCTACACCCGAAACTAATATTACACTGTATGTTAACTAACTTAAAAAAACTCCTTAAGGTCACATCAATATTTGAAATGTTTACCATTGAAAGGCAGATTTTTCATCAGCTTCAAACGTTCCTTATCTGTGAATTCTATTCCCATGTTTTTCAGAAAAGTTTTCACATCTTTGGCATCAACCTCCCCTCCTTAAAAAAGGCAGACATCATGACATATATGAATTTAAAGGATAATTCAATGATTCCAAATAGGAAAAACCAGTCTATGACTACATAGCTTGAATATGTACAGAATAAAGAACGAAGGCCAATGAGACCTCTCCAAGTATACTGACTATGACATTCACAAAAAAGAATTTGATCTTTAAATGCTAACAAAAGAAGTCACAATCATATTGACAATGGCAAGGCAACTCTGAGCCCAGTGAAACTTACATTATGTATCTATTAAACTAGAATACTGTAAATAATTATTCAAATAATTGTATCCAATAAGATCTATTGCTCTCACTTTTGTAAGTTTCCTGTAGTCTTTACCAAAATTTTACTTCATATATTATTTTACTAATATAGAATTTGGCTATACTGTATGGTGACTAAGATAACATTAAAAAAAAAAAAGATTCCAGATTCCAGTACCTGGGCCCCTTCATAAAAAAAAAAAATATTTTGGCTGTTCTAAAAGAAAGAACAAAATATATAAATAAAAAATATACCAGAAAATAAATGAATTGCTAGTAATTTAATGAATAAGGAAATAAATGCCATAACTAGATAGCAATTGAGGGAAGTGATAAAATATAATTACTATAAATAGTAAATGTCTTGGATTGATAATTTCTCACTTACCTGTAGTAACTTTTATTTCATCCATCACCTCTTTCAGATCAACCATCCCTTTAGCTATAAGAAAGGGCACAATGCAAATAATGTCAGAAGTTCAGAACACAAACTTAAGACATATACTTTGTGGAAATAATTCCATGAAAAATTCCCCATATTTTCACTTTACCTGAGACCATTTATTAAATGCCTGGATCTCAGGGGGTTAAAATGATCTCTGTTAATACAACAGTCTCTTATATCTTAAAAACTGGGTCAGGAAAATTGTGCTCTTCCTAGTGTTTTGGATGCCATTATAACCCAGAGTTGAACATACAATTGGAGTTGGCCAGGTATTCTGAAAACTTTACTTCCTGTACCAACAAACAGCTGAGAAAGGGACATTAATCTAGCTAGTATGTTCTAAGATTGCTTCCTGCAGGAGATAATGTATGAACTATATTAATGTATCAGAGCGGTTGATCTGAAATATGGAGGGATGGAAAAAACTTCACATGGAGAAGCTGAGAAAAGGGAAAAGTAGAGGGGCACCATGCTATGTGTGTGAAACTACAAATAGTTCAACATGGCTTAAACAGAAGGAAAATGAGAGAAGATATATCCAGATGGGCAGATGGAGCCTGAAGGTCTCATACACTATGATAAGAATCTTTGAATTCATTTTACAGTGAAGATTTCAGTAGGCAGAAGGATAAATAGAAGAATGGGCCTGTTGACTTCTCTATAAATAGATTTTTCAGATTCTTATTATTTTGCTTTCTTTTTACCCAGACCTAGTAGAATCCTGATAGTACCCTCTGCAATTCTTGGTATACATAGGGAAAGGTGATGCTATTTTAGATTAATTATAATGATGATCCAAGATTTATTCTGACTTTAAAATCAGGCTCTTTAGAGGCACCTGGCTCAGTCGGTTAAACCTCTGCCCTCAGCTCAGGTCATGATTCCAGGGTTCTGGGATCGAGCCCCGTATCAGGCTCCCTGCTCAGCAGAGAGCCCACTTCTCCCTCTCCCTCTGCCTGCTGCTCTGCCTACTTGTGGTCTGTGTGTGTGTGTCAAATAAATAAATAAAATCTTTTAAAAAATAAAATTAGATTCTCCTCCAAGTATCAATAGATAAATGGAGAAAGAAGATGTGATACACACACACACACACACACACACACACACACACACACACACACTGGAATATTTTTTAGCCATAAAAAGGATGAAATCTTGCCATTTGCAACAACAATGTGCATGAAGCAAGAAAGTATAATGCTAAGTGAAATAAGTCACTCAGAGAAAGACAAATACCATACAATTTCACTCATCTGTGGTATTTAAGAAACAAAACAAATGAACAAAGAAAAAATAAGAGGGAGAGAGACAGACCAAGAAACAGACTCTTAACCGTAAAGAACAAACTGGTGGTTACCAGAGGGGAGGTGGGTGGGAGAATGGGTGAAATTTGTGGTGTGGCTTGATAAGTACACTTATCATGATGAACACTGAGTAATGTATGGAATTGTTGAGTTACTATACTGTACACCTGAAATAATATAGCATAGTATGTTAACTATACAGGAATTAAAATTTACTGAACTTAAATTAAAAAAATAAAATTGGGCTCTCCTCCAACCTTTCTAACATGTATCTGTCAAATAAATCTATTTTTAAACATATCAGATATAAAGCAAAATAAAAGGTGCCCTGTAGTGCTCACCATCAACTTCTAGGTTTCCTGGAAGTTTTGCAAGTTCCTCTTTTGTGAGCTCAATTCCCAATTTTTTTAGAGTGTTGTCCAGCTCATTTGTACGAACCTTCCCCCCTTAGGAAAGAGACAATGTAAGAATTATGAAAAAACTATATAAGTATTTTATACCAAAATTTTGCATGCATATCAACATCCTATTTGTTTTTGTAAGGTGAGATGATGAATGTGGTAATCATTTTGCAATATATAAGTGTATCAAATCATCACATTGTATAATTTAAACCTACGTGTTTTAATGTCAATTATGCATCAATAAAGTTGATAAAGAAAAGACTATCCTATGGCCAACTGACTGAGGAAGGAAAAAAACTGAATCTGAGCCATTTTGTCTTCCTGTTCCTATGAATCTACAAGTAAAGAAAGGGATGACTTTACTGGTTGGAGTGATTTATTCTGACCACAGGGGGCAACTGGGCTGCTGCTATTACACAATGAGGATAAAGATAAATATGTCTAGATTCTAGGACACCTGCTGGTATCCCCTTGTTCTGTGATTAAAGTTAATTGTAAATTAAATAACACAATAGAGACAGGTCTGACAATAGCCCTTATCCTTCAGGAACAAAATTTAGGATCACCTACCAGGTAAGGAGGTAGGGGCAGCCAAAGTGCTTGGTGAGAGAAAGAGCAATACGAACTGGCAGTGTGGAATGAAAGATAAATACTAGCTACAACCACATGACCACTTGCTAAAGGACTGCACATGATTGTAATAGTTATGAGTATTTAACCAATTCTTTTCTTTTTATCTCCTCCCCCATTTTCCCTGCCTCTACATAAGTTTTGTGAACAGTAGTTAGTCTTATATATCATTGTTTAAATTATAGGATGTCAAGGAAGAATGTGAGTCAATTAGAAAATAAATACAATCTAGAGATGGATAGAGTGATAGCTGGGATTTTGTAACATCTTCTGAGAAGAGGGTTAGCATAGTTTTGGTTGTATGAGAAATTGTTATTACTGTTTTTATTAGAAATATAAGAGAGGCTAAAAGATGTATATATGGATGCCAAGTTGCCAAGGTGAAGATGATGGTAGACTGTGACTATGTCAAATTGGCTAAGCTGGAATTATATTTCTAGGACTTCCCTCACCTGCAGAGTTCTGGCCTGCCACAGAAAAATATGCATGAGATTTGGAAGGCACAACTGAAGGAGCTGCTCCTATACTCTTAAGGTCAGGGTCGGGGGGCCTCTGCGTGGCTCAGTCAATTAAATGTCTCACTCCTCAGGTCATGATCTCAGGGTTGTGAGATTGAGCCCAAGATTTTCTGCCTCTTCCTATGCTCCTACTCCCCACCCCTACCCCTGCCCTGGCTTACACATGCTGTCTTTCTTTCTCTCTCAAAAAAAGTTACAATTGACCAATCAATCAATAAATGTTGGTGTCAGGTTCCAGGTGCCATAACAGCCCATGATAAGATTCTTCATCTTCTGGATCGCCTTGTTGGCATAGGGTAGAAGCCAGGCATCCAGATCTTCTGGCTCTCACCACTTCTAGTCTTGGGCTTAGCACATGTCTAGCTCCTTGGAGACAGATGCCAGTTTCTTTCTCGGATCACTTAGAGTCTTAAGGGTGGGGGAAATAAGATAGACATGGATTCCAGTTTGTCCTCATGGGTTCTAGTTTTTTCTTGTCCCCCCCAACTCTTTCATATCAGTTTTTCCTCCTGAGTGCTGGCATTGCCGACTATGTTGGTTTTAGGACCTTAGGTCCACTACCAAAGGCAGAGGTGACAGCTTTCACAGACTTCTTCACCAGCTCTCACAATTGCATAAATTCTAATTCTTATAATAAATATCTTATTCCATGTCACTCATGGTAATTTTGCTTCCTTAATCAAGCCTTAATGAATATAATAATCATAAATTCTATTAAAATAAAACAGAACAAAAAAGAAAAATGTGTTTTGTGTCTTTGTATAATTACCTTTCAACAAAGCCCAAATCCCAAACAGACTTGTCCAAGTACACAAAGTCAAGGAAACAGTTAAAATTAGAGCTTGTCTTAATAAGAAACCTATATAACAAATTAAGCGGTTTAAGCAAGTGAAACTGCAGACAACCAATCTAATACTTGTATGCAATAAATAGGGGCTATATATATCATTTTTTCCCTATGAGTTTCTATATTTGCTACCTACAGAACTGACCAAATCCCTTGAATAAGGCTAACTCTTCCTTTCACTTATGCTGTGATTTCCTAGGTTTGATTTTTTTTTTGTGGGAAAGGGGTGTACAGAGTTGAAAAAAAGATGTAAGTATATGGAATTTCCTACAAGGTAAAAATATATGCCATTATTAGTTACAATGTGGATAGATTGAAAGAATCATAAATAAGGAATGATATTAAAGCGAGGAGCCAAGATTCATAATTGAAAGGTGTCGAGTTGGGGAATGTCAGACAATATGAATTTTAACTGGGTTTCTTACTTACCATTGAAAGATTTTATACCCTTCAGCAACCCATTTTGATATACTTTTCCAGCAGCTGTAAAAAAGCCAAAATTCATGTAATGGTGAAACTAACAAAGAATCACAAAAATAGCATGAATTAAATAATTTCAGAAATAATATTTTAAGAAGACTTGTCTCTAATTTTTAGTTTACTTCATCTTATATAGCAAAGTTTGGAAACAGAAACATTTTTCATGGTGACAAACCTTCCTATTCCAGTACCCGAGGGAGTCTACTTGCTCAAACATGAGTATAGCTTCCCTTTCTTTCTTTTTCTTTCAATTTTTAAGAATTTAAATTCAGTTTAGTTAACATACAGTGTTATTAGTTTCAGGGGTAGAATTTAGTGATTCATCAGTTGCATATAACACCCAGTGCTCATCACATCATGTGCCCTCCTTAACGAACATCACCCAGATACCACCCTCCCCTCCCCCTCTAGCAACCCTCAGTTTGTTTCTTATAGTTAAGAATCTCTTACGGTTTGCCTTCCTCTCTGTTTTTTTTTAATTTTTATTAACATATAATGTATTATTCACCCCAGGGTACATGTCTGTGAATCATCAGTCTTACACATTTCACAGCACTTAACAGCACATACCCTCCCCAATGTCCACACCCTAGCCACCCTATCCCTACCCCCTCCCCCGCCACCCTTAGTTCGTTTATTGAGTCTAGGAGTCTCTTATGGTTTGTCTCCCTCCCCATACCTTCCTGTTTCATTTCTCTCCCCCACCCCCCCAAACTCCTGCCTTGCCTCTCAAATTCTTCATATCAGAGAGATCATGTGATACTTTTCTCTGACTTATTTCGCTTAGCATAATACCCTCCAGTTCCATCCACATCGTTGCAAATGGCCAGATTTCATTTCTCTTGATGGCTGCACAGTATTCCATTGTATATATATACCACATCTTCTTTATCCATTCATCTGTTGATGGGCATCTAGGGTCTTTCCATAGTTTGGCTATTGTGGACATTGCTGCTATAAACA
>JAQQSY010006556.1:0-10983 GCA_028646535.1 Procyon lotor
ACCCAATGAACTGAGGACTAGTCAGAGTACAGAGAGACAAAGCGGAAGTTCCTGAAACTACACCTGCCCTGCCTGCACATCCAATGACAAGAACACCAAAAGCAAGCCGTATCCACCAGATCAACGATTAGGAACCAGTGCCAACAAAAACTTGAAAAGCACAGGGATGGTAACTTCTCTCACATCCCCATTTAACTGGCCTGTCAGGCCAGCCCAGAAACCACACGGGTGATAGCTCCTGCAAATTTAATCAGCTGGTGCCTACTGCAGCTGCAGTTTCAGATGTGGCATCTTTACTGAAGCAAATTAACATAGCCCCTGGCACTGGTTCTGCTTTCTTTTCCATTCCAATCAGTAAATAAAATCAGAAGCACTTTCCACTTACCAAATTGCCCCTATATCAAGTCTCCTGCTCTGTCATAATATAGTCCAGAGGGACTTCCCTTGTCTTGATAATCTGCAGGATAGCATACTGTTTCATTATCCTGGCGATATGCTAACTGGACCTGATAAGTAGCACCCCAATTTGGACGCCAGAGGGTAGGAGAAAGGAGTCCTGCAAAAGTTCGTGGTCTATTACGCTGGTGAAGCACCTAGGAATCCAAGGGTCTTGGAGCATGCGAGGACATTCCTTCTCAAGTAAGACAGAGGTGGCTGCATCTTGCATTACCCACTGAAATAAGGATGGGTAATAATAATGGGTGAGTCTGTTTGGATTTTAGAGGCTCCAACCCATTTCCTGGTCATTGATAGGGAAAGGGGAAAAGGAAAAGTTTTGAGAAGGGCCCAAGAAAGGGTTCTACAGCTGGTCCAAGCTAAAGAACAAGCTACTCTGTCAGTTGGGTCTCAAGACTCAGCAGACCTAATGCTACTGGAACAGACTGGGGCAGATAGGGAGGCTACACAAAGCCTATGGCAAGCCCTAGCAACAGAATCATAGCCTAGCACAGACCCCTAGGATTTTGGAATAACATCTTGTCCTGCCCTCTGTCAACAACCATACTCCATTTGAAAACAAGCTCCTGGCTTGTTCCTGGACCCTGGTTGAGACTGAACGCCCGACCCTGGAATAATATGAGACCTGACCTACTGATCATGAACTGCACGTTACCATAACATTGGTCACACAAAATAGCATTTTATTTTTAAATTAAAATGTTAAGAACAGGCCCAAGCCAAGCAGCTTCACTCATTCCATGTGCAGGTGACTCAGACTCCTATGGTTATCTGCTCCCACTGCTCAGCTGCCTCTCCCTTCCTTGACCCATTCTCATGACTTCCTAGGGAGTTCTAAATTTCCTCCTTCTCTGGAGAAAAAAAAGCATAAACCTGGTTCTCATATGGATCTGCATAGTATGTCAAAATCAGCAGAAAGGGGATGGCCACTTCACTGCAATCCCACTCAACCTGGCCCACGAAGACAATGTGAAAGAAAATCCACTGAGTAGGCAAAACTTTGGATGGTACACCTATCAACAGAGAAAGATGGACTAAGGATGAATCTATATACAAACTGAGAAGCAATAGCTAACACAGCGGTCAAAAATGTAGAAAGAACAAAATTATACCCCCCCCTAAAAAAAAAAAAAAAAAAGAAAATCGTAAAGTGGAGAGAGAAAAGTATAGATGGAAACCTTTTGAATGGGCAAATACTTTCATAACCCACCCCCATAAATGCCCACCAGAGGGCATCAATAGTCAGCTGGAAAAGTGGAACCATCTACAAATACCAGTCACTATCCTTCACCAGTTACCCTGGTGCTTGCTCAGTGAACCCATGTACAAACTAAAAAGCACGTGGCCAGGCTGGAGGCTATGCCTGGACCCAACAACATGGACTTCTGCTCACCAGGGATGACTTGGCCACTACCACTGGTGAGTTCCCAACCTGCCACGAACAAAGGACTACACTAAGTCTCGATGTAACTCCATTCTTTAGATGACCCAGGTGGTGACCCAGTGGCAGGCTGATTATACTGGAACTTTCTGATCATGAAGGGGACAACATTTTGTCCTCACAGGGACAGATGTCCATTCCAGGTATGGATTAACCATCCCTGCCCCTGCACTTGAGCCATCTCTACCATCCATGGTACCGCGCCTCCCAGACAGCCTCCCAATTCAACTTCCAAATTTTGTTCCAGGATTGGCATTCGCCCCACTGCCCTTCTTCTCTTTGGACCAAGAGGTAAAAGCAACTCTACTATTGTTAACCCCGGATAACTGCACTATTCCTTGTAGTTAATCATCTCATTGTAAATAAACCATCGGTGAATTATCCCAATTTGAGTATACCATGTGTGAGGAACTATGAATGATACGATGCCCTCTGAAGGCTTCGCTTTCTAGCTTTTCCCATACTGGTTTCTGAAACCAATTAACATTAGAAATGATGGCATTCCCAGCCCCTTCCCGAATATCTTCCCCAATATCTTTTCCTTCTTGGAAAAAAAAATCACACCAATATCGTACACTTATACAGACCAATGACTACGTTGTCAGATTTCATTTTGAGTAATAGCCTTTGAAGACTTCACCAACTGTTGATTTTATAGTTTTGAGTTAGTTTTAGTCAAATTAAAAAAAAAAAAACAGCGGCGGGGGGAACTATTGGCATTATCAGGGACAGTAGATTCATATGTCATCCTGGTATCAGAGAATTAGCCACTGTGTTCAGCCTACTGATCAAGCAAACTGCCCACCGACGGCAACAGCAACTGTGTGGCAGCGGCTAAGGGAGGGTAGTACCAAGTAAGACACCAGCAGTCCTCAGAGACCTCAGTCCAGGATCAACCCACAATGTTAACAAAGTCATGCTGGTCTAGCAAGTGTCTCCTTCTCCGTGTCAGGTACTGCAGCCAGGGCTCTCTGGCAGCTCTACTGGAAAGAGAGGCATACCCTCTATTTCCACCCTTCTCCACCTCCCTCCAGCAACCAGACTAAACCTGACGAAGAGGGAAGGAGAAGCTATTCCGGACCCATAAAACAAAGCTGGACATGTGTCCCAGGTACTGCCCAATGTCATGGTAAACCCCTCCCTTTGGATCTAAGGACGGAGCCGATCAGGTATAGATGATACACATACATCTCTTTATCGAGGGTTAAATGACATTTTTATTTGGGATCAACAGAACACGATTAGGCCTGCTACAGAAATGTCTTCTTAAGAAACCAAGTTATCATTATCCTTCATTAATACTGAGGCTTTTAGGGACTGGAACAATGTAAAAGTTATGGCACAAAGAATACAACCTCGATAATGCGGCTGAAGCCTGCTATATATAACTATTATTTACTTGTTACTGTGTTCCTAACAGTCGTCCCATCAACACTCCTCAATAGTAGAATACAAAGGAAACTCATTTTAAATTGCAGTTTTCTGCCTCAGGGATCAGCTCGGATTAGTTTTGTTTTGTGCAATTCTCTCCATCACCAATTCTCTTTCCAGGTTTCTTTCATCTAATGGAAAATTAAATGTGATGCTCTGCTAGGTTCCCAAGGATTACTAAATTATATCACATTCAAATATATAAGCCTCACAACTGCTACTCTAAAAATATCATAACAAAGGTATGTGCATAGCCCAGGTAAAACGAGCAGAAAAATTAGAACAGAAAACACGGAAGCTAAAAATCGTTCTACAAGATGTCAGGCAAGAAATTAAATGAATTCTACCATCATAAGAAATTAGGAAACATGCCTTTTAAGAATTCTTTAATGTGAGATGTTTAATTCGTCTGCAAAAGTGATTCAAATACGGCAATTCCCCCAAATGATATATACTTCAGCATCATGGCTTAATACAACAAACACAAAATGTTTCACTTTATTCTACAAAAAGACCTGATTATTATTCAACTCTCGCTTTATCGTTTTCAACAAATTTGTCTCTGGTGCTGTCCAAAAAGTAACAGAAAAACAAGTTTGTTTACCAGGGAGGTACAAGGGCAGAGTCGCTGAAACTAACAATGGGGAGGATTATAACTGATAACAGTCTCAGCTCAGGCTACAAACAAACCAGAAATGGTTTCCCAGTATCTGATGTAAAAGATGGCATCTGTCAGCCCCTCAACACAAAAACTCCCGAGGAGACAACACTGACACAGAGGTGGGGTACAAAGCACTCTGTGGGGTTATTTCATAACCACAAAAGGGGGAAAAATACAAACCCAACAAGGCAGAAGTCGTTTTGTTGTTTGTTCGATTTCTTTTTAAAGAACGCATCTAGTGCCATTTTTACAAATTGCCATCAAGAAGAACTTGCTCAAATGCAGGTTTTAGAAAGAAAAGTACTACCAAAAACATAGCTAATTTTTTTTTCTAGAAGTTCTCCCCACCAGCCACATTTGAGTAACTCCTTTGTTGTGAGCTGTGACACATACACTGGCAGACACACAACACTGTTATTAACCGAGCCCTGATGATGGGCCAAATTTACAGACCCCTAGCCAAAGAATAGGGGAATCATTTTCTCTTGAGGTTCTAGTCAAAAATTTCTATGCTTTCTGTTGCCCTGTCATGCAGCAAAGATGACACTGAACCTAACTCAAAGTGTGGGGGTTTTTTGTTTAAGATTTTACTTATTTGAGAGAGCGAGAGCACGCATATGTACACCCAGAGGGAGAGGGAGAAGCAGACTCCCTGCTGAGCAGAGAGCCAGACGCAGGGCTCGATCTCTGGCCCTGGGATCATGACCTGAGCCAAAGGCAGATGCCTAACCGACTGAGCCACCCCGGTGCCCCCTCAAAGTGTCTTTGGAGGTGAGATGAGGCTGGTGTCCTTCTCACTCCTTTTAACATGCCCAAACCTTCGGACATGTCAACGGACCCCTGATTAAGTCTCACATCATCATATTACACTAGCCTCCTGGGTGCCCTCGACTACTGACCCCCTGCTCGCTCCTCTTCTCCACTGAGGACACTGGCTCCTTGCTCCTCACCTTCTTTCCCACTTGCACTCCTGCCTACGCCTTCAGCAAAGTGGACATCCATTTGGAACACACACCCAGCACCCTGACCACACAGTTTCCTTGGGCTCATTGCTCAGTTTGTCAACCTGTTCCTCCACCCCAACTCAGTCACTCACCCCCACCCCTGCTGTCAGGGTCCAGGTCACCTCCTGGACCCTGACAGCACCTCCAGTACTTCTCAAATTCAAACACTCTTTAATCTCCACTCTCATCTTTTTAAGATCCTCTCTCAAAGCCCTTCCACAATTATTTTTTAAACTCAACAACACCATCCGAGTCAATGAGTGCATCTTCTCGCTTTACTTGCTCTCCTACATGGACTGGGTCCTGGGGTGTAAGACCCAAAACCACACGGCCTCACGTCAAAGGTCTGGAAGGGGCCACTCTCTCCCCCCAATGGACTCAACCACTCCCTTGAATGAAACCTAACTGTCTTCCAGAGAACATCATAAAATGAGGCAGATTGGTTTCTTTCACCTTAAATTCCTTATCACAAGCTTGGTTTCTGTGGAACCCTATTTTCTTTCCCATTTAGGGAGAGGACAGCTTCTGAGCTTCTCCTCTACTTCAAATCCCCTGGGCACTCATTCCCCTCTTTCTGATGCTGACCTGATGTTCTTGATCAAGTGCATCAGATCAGGTGCATCTTGACCTGATGCATCAGAAGCCAGATGCAAGATCTTGCATCCTCCCACCACCTAATCTTACCCCCTCCCTGCTCCATCTACCTTTACTAATCCTCTCTTCCTATTACAAGAGATAAAGTGTCCCTTCTCTGACTTAAGGCCAATCCATCCTACCCATCCGAAGGATTATATACCTTCAGCCAGCCCTTCACTGGCCTCTATCTTCAATGCCTCCCTCTGGAGTGAATCTCCACACTCCAACCCAAACTTCTTTATCTACATACATATTTATCACTTGCTCACCTCTGGTTTTCTACACCATCATTCCCACCTGGCTTTGACTGCATATAAATTATTCTTATGAGTTACTAATAACCCTCATCTTGCTAAGTCCAAAAGAAACGTCTATTTTCAAATCAACCTAAATCTGAGAAGCAATAAAAAAAAAGATGACCATGTTCTCTTTGGCACATGGTCATCTCTTCCCTTCTACTAACGCAACTCTCCTGAGTTTCTTTCTACTTCACCACTGTTCCTTTGCAGGTTCCCTTATGACTTCCTCTCTGTTTAATACCCTTTGTCTATTCTAAAGCTCCATGAAGACAGGGATATCTTTTTTGTTCATCATTGTGTCTCCAGTGCCTACTCCATTACTTGGCCCAAAAAGCCTTGATCCATACCTAATATCCTATACAAAATTAACTCAAAATAAATTATGGCCCAAATATAAAATCCAAAACTGCAAAATTTTACAAAGAAACATTAAAAAAAAATGTTTTGTGACCTTGGAATAAAGATTTTTTAGATAGGCTATCGAAAGCATGATCCATAAAAAAACTGATAAATTAGACTTAATCAAAGTTAACTTTTGGATAACACTAAAAAGAGAATAAAATGACAAGCCACAGACTGGAAAAAAAAATACTGCAAACTAGTCATCTGGTAAAAGACTTATATCCAGAATATATAAAGCACTCTCAGATACAGGTATTTCGATATACAGACAGATCATTAAAGAGTGAGAGTTGGTAAATGGACGGATACTAGAAAGACAGCCGCGTTCAGTAATAAAAAAAAACCACCTTAACTTTGGAGATTATGACTTCCCCAAAATGAATTGTTCTATGTCCATTCAGCCTCAGTTCTTTCAGCCACATGCTTGCCAAGTGCAAAGTGACTTGGGTCATCGCTAGGTACACCTACAACATGAGACCTCTACCATGCTGTTATCACTCATGCTATGTTGCCTGGTTTGTATTTTCTCATAAAGCTAAGTAAACTTGATGTTGAATGAAAATAAATATAAATATATGTATTAAGGTATATAGTACTACATATATACATACTACCATACATAGTGGGATTGAATTCACTGGAAGTCATCTAGCTAGAGCTAACTCGGTGGGGGGGGGGGTTAATAATGATTAACAGACATGGGGCTCTCCAAATGGTTCTTCTTTGGGCAATTCCAGAAAGTTGTGTCATTCGGGCAACTTGTCCATTTCATTTAAACTGTCAAGTATGTAGGCCTACAGTTAGTACCTTTAAATAGATGTTGAATTTCCCTCTTAGTCTCACTTTAGCACATCACAAAAATTGATGTATTAGGTGTTCGTTATCATTTAGTTTAAAATATTTAAATCCTTCTGAGCACTCTTCATTGGCACATGAGTTATTTAAAAGTATTTCAATTTCCAAACACTTGGGGGATTTCCCAGATTTCCTCTTTTCATCTATTTCTAATTTAATTCTATTGTAGTCAGAATTTATTCTGAATTTTAATTAATGTCATTAATTCCATTTATTTTAATCCTTTAAGATATGTTTTATGGCTGAAAATGTCTTAGTGTATATTCAGCATGCACTTAAAATTAATGTGTTTTACAGTTGCTGGAGATAGTGTTCTGTGAATGTCAACTAGTTCAGTTTCATTTGTATCATTCAAATCTTTTATGTCCTGACTTTATTTCCTTGTTTAAAACATATCTAACAAATTTGTCCACTTCTACTTGTAGTTGTAGCAAAAGTTTCTTCATCTATTTTAAAGTGCTATTAGTTGATACATACAAATTAAGGATTGTTAATACTTCCTAATGAACTGAAACTTTTTTTTTTTTTTTTTTAAGATTCTATCTTGGGTATTTGTGAGTGAGAGCAAGAACAAGAGCAGGGGAAGGAGCAGGAGCAGAGGGAGAGAGAAAGAATCTCAGACTCTATACTGAGCATAGAGCCCAACATGGGGCTCAATTCCATGATCCTGAAATCACAACCTGAGGTAAAACCAAGAGTCAGACACTTAACCAACTGAGCCACCCTGGTGGCCCGAACTGAAATTCTCATTATAAAATACTCATCTTCATCTCTGGCAATACTCCCTTAACGTCTACTTTGTTATTAACATATCCTCACAAGCTTTCTTATTATTAGTGTATCTATGGTATATCTTTTGCCATGTTTTTTAGCTAATCTTTATATTAAAGTGGGTCGCGTATAAACTGTACATAGCTAGGTTTCTCTCCTTGATCCAGTGTGACAATCCCTTCCCCTTTTGAATAGACTATTTAAGCCACGAACACCAAATGTAATTACTAATGTGGTGAAGTTTAAGTCTATCAGCTTGCTATTTGCTTTCTCTTTGTCCCACTGGATCTTTCTTCCTTCTTTCCTGACTTCTTTCGAATTGAGCATTTAGTATTCTATTTAATCTCTTCTGTTGGCTATTTAGCTATAGCTGTTTTTTTACTATTCTGCAGATTATAAGAATATCTGTAAGTTATCACAATTCACCTTAAGTCAACATTACACTATTTCATATAGAGTACAACATAAACAATATGTATATAAGACACATAAAAGAATATTTGATAATTGTTGAAATTTTTCCAAGTATCATGATAGAATCAGCTCACACTGCCAAAAATCTTGCTCAATCTGGACCAAGATATACAAAGAGGGCTTTAGGCACATCATACTCAAACTGCTGAAAATCAAAACTAAAGAGAAAATCTTGAAATCAATTAGAGAAATACTATTTATTTCATTCTGGGGGAACAGTAACATGAATGAATGCTAACTTCTTATCAGAAACCATCAATGCCATAAGATGCTAGAACAATATTTTTAAAGTGTTAAAAGGAAAAAAAACTATCTCAGAAAAAAACTATCTATGAAAAACTCAAAAATAAAGAAACAAAGGGAAAATGGGCAAATTCATCTCCAAACAGAGAATTTAACACAAAATGTTAAAGCAAATCTTTCAAGCTAAGGGGAAATAGGTCTAGATACAAACCAGGGTTTATAAGAATAAGAGATACTCTAGAGTGGGGTGTCTGGGTGGCTCCGTCAGTTAAGAGTATGCTCTTGATTTCAGCTCAGGTCATGATCTCAGGTCATGAGATCAAGGCCAAGTTGGGCTCCACAGTGAGCATGAAGCCTGCTTAAGATTCTCTCTCTCCCTCTGCCCCCATCACTACCTCTTAAAAAAAAAAATTATAGAGGTAAATATGTTGGAAAATATACTTTTTCTTAATCATAAACTCACAGAAAGTAGTACAGAGAGATCCCATATTCTCTTCCTCCAGTCTCCCACAGTGATTAATATCCTACACAATTATAGTACATTATCAGAAACCAGAAATTTGGTATTGGTCCTAGATGTACATAAGAGTTATGCTTCATTTTATCACATTCGTAGGTTCATATAACCACCATCACAATCATAATTCAGAATTAATCCATTATCACCAAAATCTCGCTACGCCTTTATAGTAAAAGATTTGTTCTTCCCTCAGTATCCCTAACCCCTAGCAACCACTGGTCTGTTTTCCAGCTCCATAATTTTGTCATTTCAAGAATAATATATAACCTGACCTTCCACAAAGCACAACACTTGATATCCACCCAAATTATTATAAATAGTTCCTCTTCACCATCAAGTACCATTCCATGGTAAAGATGTAACAAGGTCTGTATAATGACTCACAGAGGATATTTTATTATTTTCAGGTTTTGACTATGACAAGACTGGTATGAATAGTCAAATATAGACTTTTCTATGAACATAGGATTTCATTTCTCTGGAAGAGCGCCCAGGAGAAAAACAGCTAATTCATATGGCAAATGTAGATTTCATTTTTTTCTACAAAACTGCCAAAATGTCTTCTAGAGTGGACATACCAATTTACATCTCCACCAGCAATATAACGAGATCCAATTCTCAGCATCATTGCCTGCACTTGGTATTGTCACGATTATGTTAATTGTTTTAATACACGTGTAGATGCAATCTTGGTTTGCTCTTCTCTAATGAAAAATAATGCTAAGTATCTTTTCATATACTTGCCATAATATCTTTGGTATAATGCCCCTCATGTCTTTTGCCTATTTTTGTTTTTGTTGTTGTTCATTTGTTCACTGTTGAGTTTTGAGAGTTCTTTACTATTGTAAATATGAGTCCTTTGTCATATATGTAGTTTGCAGATATTTTCTCCCACGTGTAGTTTGTCTTTTCCTCCTCTTAACAGGGTCTTTGCCAGAGTAAAAGTCTCTCACTTTGATGAAGTCCAATTTACCAATTTCTTTTGTTTTTTATGAACCATGCTCTTGGCATTAAGTCTAAGAAATCTCTGAGGGTAATGAAGAGATTCTCCTCTAAACACTATGGATAATCTTATTTTCCTACAAAGAACGTAGAGTTTTGTTGTCAATCAGTTAAAATACTGGCCAATCACCTCCATCCTATGAAGGCTTGGTTTTCCTTTAGTCCCAGGACACAGTTCTTAGATCTAACGTGTAGCCCTCCTGGAATTTCAATGGAAAGTCCATGGTGTTTATCAAGCCCCTCTTGAGTTGGTGGGACTTGACCCCTGAAGTCTACCTCCCCAGCTCTGGGCAACTGCTGAAATTTCTGCTCAACTCTTTAACCTCCCAGCTTCTACTTTCTGCCTGTTTCCATACAGTATCACTCAGCACAGAGCTTCCAAGTTAGCCAAGGACTGCAGAGGAACTGGTATACGAATTCTATGGCTTTTTTCTTGAAAGATTTTCCCCCATTCCTTTTCTACTGTCTAGCTGTGCCAAGTTCCAACCACTGTTCCTTGGCTCAGCCAGACTGTTGTACTCTACCTGAATTCTGTTCCCTTGCACGAATTCAGAGTTCCTGCAGGGCATAAGCCAATTAAAAGTACATCTCTCATAGCCTCCCTCCCTTCTTCGAATACTGTGTCCTCAGCCACATGCAGAAGAATGAAAGAGGACCAATTCCTTACACCATACACAAAAACGGACTCAAAATGGAGGAAAGACCTAAATGTGAGACAGGAATCCATCAAAATCCTAGAGAACATAGGCAGCAACCTCTTTGACCTCAAGCTGCAGAGCAACTTCTTG
>JAQQSY010006557.1:0-10982 GCA_028646535.1 Procyon lotor
TTCCCGTCGCTTTAAATTCACCTTTTCCAGACGTCCTACCTCCTGAAAGTGGTCGATTTTCTGCTCCTAGAATTGCTGTTCTTATTCTCTTCTCTCTGCTGTTGCGTTTGCCGGCTTTTAGAGTGATTTCCTCCTCTTTAGCTGGACTTCTGATTCCCAGGGCTCTCTGTGCCTCCTACACCTCCGCCATCTTGCCCCTAGACCTAACATATCTTTTTGATAAAAATTCTCCACAAAGTGGGTTTAGAAGGAATATATCGCAACATAATAAAGGCCATATATGAAAAACCCACAGCTAACATCATAAGCCAAGGCAAAAAACTGAGAGCTTTTCCCCTAAGTTCAAGAACAAGACAAGGATGTCCACTGTTATCACTTGTATTCAACATAGTACTGGGAACCCTCACCACAGGAATCAGAAAAGAAAAAAATAAATAAAAGGCTTCCATATTCACAAGGAAGAAATTAAACTGTCACTATTTGCAGATGTCATACTGTTTCTAGAAAACCCTAAAGACTCCTCCCCCAAAATACTAGAATTAAGAAATGAATTCAGTAAAATCATAGGATAGAAAATCAATATATAGAAATCTGTTGCATTGTACACTAATAACAAAGTAGCAGAAAAAGAAATTAAGAAAATAATCTCATTTACAACTGTACCAAAAAAAAATAAAATACCTAGGAATAAATTTAACCAAGGAGGTGAGCCATCTATGCTCTGAAAAGTATAAAACATTGATGAAATTGAAGATAACACAAAACAAATGGAAATATATTCCATGCTTATGGATTAGAAGGACAAATACTATTAAAATGCCTATACTGCCCAAAATAATCTACAGATTTAATGTAATCCCTATAAAAATTCCAATATTTTTCAGAGAACTAGAACAAATAATCCCCAAATTTGTATGGTACCATAAAGACCCTGAATAGCTAAAGCAGTCTTTTTTTTTTCCTTTTTAAAGATTTTATTTATTTATTTGACAGAGAGAGATCACAAGTAGGCAGAGAAACAGGCAGAGAGAGAGGGGGAAGCAGGCTCCCTGCTGAGCAGAGAGTCCGATGTGGGGCTCGATCCCAGGACCCCGAGATCATGTCCTGAGCTGAATGCAGAGGCTTTAACCCACTGAGCCACCCAGGTGCCCCTAAAGCAGTCTTGATAAATTAGAATGAAGCTGGAAGCATCACAATCCCAGATTTCAAGATATACTACAAAGCTGTAGAAATCAAAACAGGAAGGTATTGGCACAAAAACAGACATATAGATCAATGAAACAGATAAAGACCCAGAAATAAGCCCATGCTTATTTGGTCCAGTAATCCACAACAAAGAAGGCAAGAACATATAGTGGGGAAAAGATAGTCTCTTCAACAGTGTTGAGAAAACAGGATAGCTACATGAAAAACAATGAAACTGGACCAGTTTCTTATACCATATACAAAAATAAGCTCAACATGAATTAAAGACTAAAGGTGAGACCTAAAACCATAAAACTAGAAGAGAATATAGGCAATAATTCCTTTGACATTGGCCATAGAAACATTTTTCTAGATATGTCTTCTCAGGCAAGGAAAACATAAGCAAAATTAAACAATCGAGACTACCCCCCAAATTAAAAGCTTTTACATAGTGAAGGAGACCATCAATAAAATGAAAAGACAACCTACTGAGTGGTAGAAAGAGAGCAGATGAAGAAAAATAGAAACAAACCAAAGAATGACTCTTAAATATAGAAAACAAACTGGTGACTGCCAGAGGGGAGGTACATGGGGGGATGGGTGAAATAAAGTATATTGTTAAGAGTACACTTAACTTGAGGGGCACTGGCTAATGTATAGAATTGTTGAGTCGTTATAGTGTACATCTGAAACTTACATAACACTGTATGTTAATTACACTTCAATAAAATTTAAAAAGTGTAATAAAAGAATAAAACAGAAAAATGTAACATCCCTAAATCCTCTCTTTATTCCCATAGTATTAATAACAGGCCCAGTTTAAATTGCACATGGGCATTTGAAACTGATGCCTCAAAGCACTATGATAACAGCAGTATGAACCTTCTTCCAAGGAATGCTTAATTCTTCTTGGACTTGTCTAACAGGTCCATGCAGAAACATGGAGAATATGCCAGGGAATAAATCCTGAGAATTCTGGAAGGAGTGGAATTGGGGCAGAGGTGAATACAAGGCTGGGTAAGAGAGTATTTATTGCTGTGTGGGTAATTTCCCAGAGGTAAATAAAATAGGATTCTTGCCCAAATCAAGAGTTGGACACTTCATCGAATGAGCTACCCAGGCACCCTTAAAATTTGGTTCTTCATTTTAGTTATCTTTTTTCTCTTACCAGTCTAATCTTCAGTCATTGGGAACTCATTTCAGTCATTTCAGATCATCAATCACGATCACTCTTAATACTAAAAATTCTATTTTTGTTGTAACTTTACTCTTTAGTCATTCAGTGTGTATTTTTCACAGATAAATTTCAATATATTTCACTTCCAATCACCTAAATGTGGATGCTCTTCAAATTTCCAAAACTGACTTTGTTTTTCCATTTTCCTGCTTTTAAGTTAGATCGGACCTATGCCTAAGGTTTACAATATAACCTAAGTGCAAAGAATTCTGAAAGATTCAAAAAAATCAATATTCACAATCCTTACTTCTTCAAAATCCAGTTCCTGTCGTCTATTAGGTATTTCCACTTAGATATGTCACCCGGCACCTCAAACTCACCTTACTTAAACAAGCCTATATCCTCCCCAACTCTAGTCCACTTAATTGTCTTCACCTTCGGATTTCCCAGTTTTTACTGGAGCCACCATCATTCTTTCAATAGGTTATAAACTCTCCCTTTGTTAGAAATGTTAATTAAGATAATCTTGATACTCATATCCAACCAGTCACTCGGTACTACTGATCTTTCCTTCAAAACATTCTTTGCATTTTTTTTTAAGATTTTATTTATTTATTTGACAGAGAGAGAGAGAGAGAGAGATTACAAGTAGGCAGAGAAGCAGGCAGAGAGGGAGGGGGAAGCAGGTCCCCCGCCGAGCAGAGAGCCCAAGGACATAGACGTGGGATCCCAGGACCCTGAGATCATGACCTGAGCTGAAGGCAGAGGCTTTTAACCCCTGAGCCACCCAGGTACCCTGAAGATCTGAAAAACATTCTTTGCATTTTCATCTTTATTTCTATTTGCCAGTTTATGTCCTTTTCATTAATTCAGTCAAAAAATATAGAGCACCAGCCATAAAAAATGCCCAGGCACTAGGGCGGTAAACAAAACAGACCCAATCATGCTCTCTAACTTCATTTGTCCTACGACCTTGATGTCAGTCTCACTCAGTTCAAGGACTCTCTGCTCAGTGCAGCCATCTTACCTAATAGACTCACTGTCCATGAATGTGTCTTGGCTCATTCCCACTTCATTATTCTTGCCTGTTCTACTTTTCCATCCATAATTTATTATGCCTGCCATCTCTCTTTATATAAAGTCTAAATTCTTCCCCTTCTATGATTCTTCCCAGCCCACTTCTATCTTTCTCTTCTATGTCTGAATTGTTACAACTGACAATCGGTCACAGTTTACCTGAGGGTATCTCTTACATTGCAAAGAGCTCCTTACCAATTGCTTTATTTCTCTTTAGATATTAGTCTTTTCCCCGGCCTTAAGCAGTGATTCTTTTCTTTATTTTTTTTAAGATTTTATTTATCTATTTATTTGAGATCGAGAGATTAAACAAGAAAGAGCACAAACCCAGGGAAGAGGCAGGAGAAGCAGACTCCCCACTGAGCAGGGAGCCAGATGCAAGGTTTGATTCCAGGACCCTGGGATCATGACCTGAGTGGAAGGAATACGATTAACTGACTGAGCCTCCCAGGTGCCCCTTAGCCAGTGATTCTTAATTAACAGCAGCTGATACAATATATCTGACAGCAAAAATCTGAAATGACTCCTTCTTTGAGAAATTGTTAGTTCCGGCACAGTGCCTATTTTGTTTTTTACCATTCCTTTAACTAACCACACAGTTAAAACAGCAGAAAGGAAGGAACACTTCTTAACGCACTCTAAGAGGCCAGCATTACACTAATATAAAAGCCAAACAAAGATACTACATGAAAACTACAGACCAATAACCCTTACCAATATTGATGCAATAATCCTCAAAAGAATATTAACAAACTGGATTCAACAACATTTTAAGGTTTATACAACATGACCAAATAGCCTTTATTCCTGGAATGCAAGGATGGATCAACACGTGAAAATCAACCAATACATCACCACATTAACTGAATGAAAGGGAAAAAGTAACACACAGTCATCTCAATTGATGCAGAAAAGTATTTGACAACATTCAAGAGCTTTCATGGTTAATTTTATAGGTCAGTTTGACTGGGCTACAGTGTACCCAGATATTTGGCCAATCATTATTCTGGGTGTTTCTGTGAGGGTGTTCTTGGATGAGATTAACATTTAAGTCAGGGAGTTTCTGGGTTGGTGAACATGTGGATAGTTGAGGAAAGGGCATGGAAGCTCCAAGCCCCTTCTCACATACCTTATCCTATGCATCTCTTTTATGTGGCTAGTCTTCGGTTATATCCCTATATGAAGAAACAGTAACCTCAACTGTGAACCTCTGATGCTATCTCCACAGTTTATCAATTTTTAGTTGAGTTCTTTCATGGATGATATAATTTCTCAGCCCATGCTTAAAGGAGAAAAGTCTTAAGAAAATAAAAACACGGAAGGGGAGGCTTTAAAAGTGTAATTCTAGATATGTAAAGAAGAAAATTATGATAAAATCATTAGTGAATGCTCAAAAGAAATAGATGCTTAAGGCAAATATATGGCAGAAGCATTATTAGTACAAGGACAAGGGAGAAGATAACAGACACCAAGGGATAGTAAAGACCGTTTCCTCAAGCTTACTCCAATGATCATTCCCATACTGTAGCTATGGTAAATATCATAATTCCTTCAACTACAAATTATAAATACTTAGTAATACTATCCACAAGAATTCCTTTGTACTTGTCCACAAGTTGGCTCTGTTAGGAAAATACTGTCAGCTATTTTTTACCCAGGTCTTATCCTAATTCCTACTGGTTCCAGTTTCTCACACATGCTGAATGGTTAGTCAAAAGTGACTTCTTTTTTTAAACTTTTTCTCTTACTCCTATTCATTCTCTTCCATGCTAGTGCAAACAAACTCCCAGCCCTAACTCCTTTAGGCCATGTTGATCCCAGACCCCCCAACCCCCCTTTTTTTTGGGACATCAGCACTTTCCACCTGGCCATCCTTCACCACCCCCAGCCTTAGACTGAGACATTTTATAGAAGTTAACTAATTTGCTCTTACTTACACAGCTGGTAGGTGGCAGAGTGAAATTTGAATAGATTTTTATATCTGTATATTTCTCCATGTTCCCTTGCTTTTAAGTATCACACTAAGTATATTGCATATTTGTATATAAGTATACATATATTTATTTAAAAGGCAGATTATAAGGTAATGAAATGGACTTTTCTGTGTGGCCTGTGAAAACCTATAATCACTGTATATATCATGTCAATGAGAAAATACATAACACTTACACCAGATTAGAAAGGTTTTTCATGGGTTTTATCAAGTGAACGTTGGTCAGCAGTCTACAGAAATACTTCAAGTTGCAACTGCTTTTAAATATTATGTTTCAATTAGTCAAGAATGGCACGTTTTATACCTAAAGATTCCAATCCATAAACCAATTGATTTTTTGTTTTGGGTGTTCTGTTTGCTTTTGTTCTTTTGCCTTCAAGTGGTAACTAGACAAAGGAAATGTGCATTGCATTACATCTAATATAGGATGCAAATAAAGCATTAAGAGCTCAGCTCCTGCACAGACAATAAAAGGACTGATTGTATCTGCAAGTATCTTTAAGAAAAAAACCAAAGTTTAAAAGGAAGGAAAGCAAAAGGAAGGTATTTTCATGTCTGTATGGATAATGTTGCCTGTAAATAAACTATAAGGTAGAGAAGTGGGCCTGGATCAATTACTGGACATGAATAATAACAAAAATATTTCTTTAAATTTCTAGAGTTTAGAGTTCTAGAATTTTCAAAATGCTCTTACATGTATAATCTAATTTTACCATAATGGTTTCATGCAGCAAGCAGAAAAGTGTAGGAAGGCTCAGAATGTCAAAATCCTTCATGAAATCTTTCACACCTGATAAAAGGTGAGAAATCTGAATATTGAGAAATCTGAATACTGTTCTAAGGCCTTTGGAAACAGCAACCTAGTTCCTCAATGACAGCCTACAAAGTTTCCTCTAGATGGCTCAGAACAAAAGTTATCAATAGGGGAGTTTTCTTTACACCATACTAATCAAGATAATCCTAAGAGTTTTATTACATAAACAGCTCTCAGGAATCATACATAGATTATGAACAACAGAAAAAAAAAGTCACAAAACTATTATTATACTTCCAAGGTGTTAAAGAAAACATTCATTCATTCATTCAATATTTACAGAGCAACTACCACATGCCAGCCACTGTGTTAGATGGTAGGGACTCCATGGTAAGCAAAACATGTTATTTGCCCCGTTCTCAAGAAGTTTTCCAGTATAGAGGGAGTGGGGTAAGTGAGACATCAAGTTTTAAAAAGAAATCTCAAAACATGATTACAAACTTTGAAGAGCACAAAGAAAGAGCGCTATGTTCTGAATGTGTCCCTCCAAAATTCATACTCTTAAAGCTAACCTCCAAAGTGATGGTATTAGGAGGTGGGGCCTTTGGGAGGAGATTAAGTCGTGAAGCTGGAACCCTCATCACTGAGATTAGTGTCCTTATAAAACAGGCTTCAGGGGAGGGCCTCAGGCCGTTGCCCTCTTCTACCACCTGAGGCCCTAAGAAGTCTGCTATCTAGAACAGGGACATCACTAATCATCTGGCACCTCACCTTGGACTTCCAGCCTCTAGAACTGTGAGAAATAAATTTGTTGTTTGTAAGCCACCCAGTCTATGGCATTTTTTTATAAAAAAATATTTTTAAACTTCTTTGACAGAGAGCAAGCGAGAAAACACTAGCAGGAGCAAGCAGGGGGTAGGGAGAGGGAGAAGCAGCCTCTCCGCTGAGCAGGGAGCCTGATACCGGGCTTGACCCCCAGACCCTGGAATCATGACTGGAGCCGAAGGCAGACGCTTAAACCCACTGAGCCACACAGGTGTCCCCCAGTCTATGGCAGTTTTGCCACAGGAGCCCAAGGGACTAAGATTGGTGCTATACAAGCCTATGAAAGGTACTAGTGGGCAGGGAGTAGAGGAGGAGACTAAAAAGTTGTTGGGCAGATTGCTCTAAAGAGGGGAGGGAGGAAAAACATCACAAAGCCCAAAACACGTGAAAGTTGTTGCTGGCAGCTGTCTCCAATTCCCCCTCCCTTTCTTTAACTTACTTCCATTGAGTTTCTATGTCTGCAGGCCCCAGGTTACCAGCACAGGCCATGGCACCAATCTAATGGGCACTGGTCCACGGCCATACAGCCACTCAGAAGCGGTGAGCTGTGCACTCTGGAGCAGATGCTGCGGGTGCCTCACCCATGTCCTCTGGACACTCGCTGACACACACATCTATTGCAAGCACGGCGGCTCTTGCTGCGCCCTCCCTCTCTCGCTCTACTCAGGACCTTAGCGGGCCTCACGCAGCCAGTGAAGCACCTCTGCTTCAGTGCGGGTTTCAGTGCCGGACTCCCAGCCTTCCCCCAAGTCCCCGCTCCCTGGGGCCCGGCCAGGCCCTCACACCTCCAGCCGCCACCCAGCGGGAGCTCCGCACGAGGCCCGGGCCTTCGGAGGCCCTGAATGGCCCTAACACCGCACGCATCTCACCCGGCTGGCGGTGAGGGGAACCCCGCCCCAGACTGGGCCTCCTCCTCACCCGGGTCGTGGGGTTCAGGAGTCACACGATCCAACGGGATTCCCGCGCGACGGCAGGGACCACGCCACAGCCAGCCCTTCGCCCGTCCCCAGGGACAGCCTCCTTGGACTCTGGAAGGGCTATTCCGCCCGCGGGGTTGGGCAGTTTCGGGTTCTCTTGGCCTGTTCCTTCTCTTCCAGCACACAGAGAAGGGAAACACGGGGCGGAGTTCCTAAAAGCGACGTCATTTGGGCCACTGTAGTGAGAGAGATCGAGGACGCACCCAGACACAGGAAACGTCGACGTTCAGGCCCATCTGCCATTAATGGCCGGCAGATGGGCCAACGTTGGACGTGCACGGAAAGGCAACGCCCACCGGGAGCTACGGCTGGGGCGGGGCTACAGCGGCGTGGGGGTGTGGCCTGGAAACCACCGGGCCTGGCGGAGGCGGGGCTAGCCCAGCCGTAGGCGTGGCTGATGGGGAGTGGGCGGAGTTGACCTGCCGCGGTCGGTGGCCGCTGTAGTGGCGGTTGGGAAGGGTTGCGAGGTGTGGTCTGGTACCTGCGGTTGGGGTCATTCATGTCAGATCTGTAGAAAGCAAGGAATGGTGGCTACCCCACGCTGCAAAGAAATTCAGCTCCAACGCGGTTATTCCGTATACAGAGAAGCCAGGCCACTGTAAGGCCTGAGAGGTGGGGTAGAGAAGCTGTGAACAGTGGGTTTTCACAGAGTTGTTCAAAGTGATTGCTGAGAAGCCAGCGGGATTTCTAATGAAGCTAGGTGTCATCCTTAAAATGTAAGGATGTAAGTAAAATAATTCTATTTACCCAGAGTGGCCTCAGGACGATAAAGCAATCAGGAGGGGATTGGCGTGTGTGCTGTTATTGAAGGCCTCAGTGGAAGGGGCCGAGCTCACCTGGCCCTCTGATCTCCTCATGGGAATTTCTTGGAGACTCAGGAAGTTGGGGAGAGGTTGTGGGAAGCAAAAGGAAGCCCAGATCTCCAGATGAGGGCAGCTGGAGGTGGTGGGGGTCTGGGCTGTGGCCCCTCATGGGGAAGGCTCCAGCCCTTTAGTGTGGACTTGGGGAAGGATGCATGCTCTTTGGTTTCTAGGTTTCCTGTACCGTTTTTATTCCCTTGCTTCAGAGAGCATGGCCAGACCCAACAGATGGAAACTACAGGGAGGCCAATTGAGACTTGATTGAAGAAGGTAAGGACTGGGCTGAACGAACCTGGGATCCGGCAATCATTTGCCAGGAAGGCTAACCCCTTGGTGGAAAGAGTATGGTTTTGGAAATGAGAAGTCTCTCTGCTTCGGATTTTGAGTTTTTAATTTAATTCTCCAAGCCTGTATGTCCTCATTTCTGAAATGTTGATAAGAACATTCTCCCTGCTACCTCATAAACTGTGGCAGAGGTTGACTTTGATTGCTGCCACTGAAAATGCTTTTGCACAGTAACTATGACAAGAGCTAACAATTCCTGATTCCCAGCCCAGGACTATTAAGGGATTTTTCCACATGTGGTCTCACGTAATCCTTACGTGAACTCTTTATGGTAAGTATTGTTATTATCCTCACTGTACAAATGAAGAGACTATGTCTATTAGAGAATTTAAGTAATATGTCCAAAGTCTTACAGCAGGTTGGAGCAAAATCAAGGCTTGAATTTATTCAGACTGACTCCAGAGCCTTCTCTCTCAACACTGCAACTATTAAAACCTAAATCCAATGGGGGTTTTTTGCTGTTGTTGTTTTCAGTATTTTATAGCACCAACTCCAAATTTTGGCAGGATACTGAACTGTATTTCTTCTAAATCCAACAGTGAGATTCGCTAATTCAAATACTCAACACTACCAACAGGCCTTTCATTATTATAGCTTAATTCCTCAGAGCCTTAAATAACCTTTTTACCTATAATTAAAGGAAGGTGCCTAGTAACACAGATGAAAATTTGACCTAGATAAGAAGATCATAGAGGAGAGCTGTGGGAAGAGGTAATATTAAATAATTTGTCTCTCGAATTGTTGATAATGAAAGCCCAGTTTTAAAAATTTTCCTATCCATTGTGGGCTGATTATTTTTATAAAATACTATAAACGGTTATTTACTAGAAAAATGAAATGAAAAAATTGTCATAATACTAACCCAATTCTCTGCATTAAAGACCACAGGATGAACCTGCATTTTATTAACCATCATTAGAATAAATAAAACAGAAAAAAATAATTTTAAGACCTTCGGCCTGAGCCGAAGGCAGAGGCTTTAACCCACTGAGCCACCCAGGCGCCCCTGGTTCTAATTTTTTAAAGTGTAAACCGGATAGTCAGTCTTGCTTATTTGTTGCTAACTTCAATTTTTTTAAAAAAGATTTTATTTATTTAAGAGGGAGAGCACGCACACTATCCACTGAGCAGAGGAGATCTGCTGGGATCACAACCTGAGCAGAAGGCAAACTCTTAAGGACTGAGCCACGCAGATGCCCCTCTTCAATATTTTAATGATTTTGATTAAAATCTTTTGAAAGAGCCTGCTTTCTCCCCTCTCTCTCTGCCTACTTGTGATCTCTCTCTCTGTCAAATAAAAAAAATTTAAAAAAAAAATTAGAACCAAATTAGCATCTTATTTTGTAGAAACGTAAGACAAGAATTTGACACAAGAATGTCAGACATTCTTGACACAAATTTTCTGCTCCATAAAGATCCTAATTCAGCATGCAGTTCCAGTTATGACTCAACTTCCATATTACGACATTATAAAAAGAACAATCTTCAATTTACCACCTTAGTTGTTGCTGCATCACCAAGCATACATTTTAGTTAAGCTGACATATTTCATAGCAAGATTTTTCTTCATGACAGGAGCTATGAACCCATTACAGTCAGTTGCAAGCTCCCCATCCAGGAACTCTCACAAAATGCTTTTCTCTCATTGCAGAGGTGCCATCAGAACACATTCCTACTCAAAACTTAAATTCCAGGGGTGCCTGGGTGGCTCAGTGGGTTAAAGCCTCTGCCTTCGGCTCAGGCCATGATCTCAGGGTCCTGGGATCGAGCCCCGCATCGGGCTCTCTGC
>JAQQSY010006558.1:0-10982 GCA_028646535.1 Procyon lotor
AGACACACATCTGACCGCTTCTCCGCCCTGTTTCAAGTGTCTCTGTGACCTCCTGCTGCCCTGGGGGGAGGACCGGACAGTCCTCACGAGGCTCTTCCCGACTCAGCGCTGCGCGTCTGTCCGGCTTCCCCTCTTTCCGGCCCCGCACCGTGTAACCCCGGGTCCGGCCACTCTGAGTCACCCTGTCTCCCAGCCCTGCTGGCTTTCTTTATTGCTGGACCTTTGCACACGCTCTTCCCTGGCCAACAGCCACCTGGGAGATTTAATCGTTAGCAAGCAAAGAGCTGAGAGCAGAACGAGCCAGGAGTACTAGTTTGTGAAACTCAAACCTTCTTGAAGGGGTGCCTTTGATTAAGACTTGAAGAGTTGTGAGGAACCCCAGGCAGCCTTGTGCCGTCGTCTGTTTCTGCTCCCTTCCAGCCTAACCCCGTCCCCCACAGGATGGGGCGGGAGGGCATTGGTCTTGGCCGGGGGTCATCTGCTTGGGGACCTCAGCCCCCCTCTACCGTGCAGCCCTGCACTCTGCCCGAAGTCCTGCTTCCGTCGGCCGGAGGGACGCCGACGTCACCGGACGGCGAGGCGAGAGGCTGCAGGCATTTGAAGTCAACGAGGCAACACAGGGGTGTAGATAAGCCCGGCTTGTAGATGAGGCTGTGACACCGCTCGGACCGGACGCAGCTACTCCTGCGGACTCGCAGGCTTACGGGGGGGCCCCGGGACCGTCGGCTCTGTCTGACTCCGTGTGGGGCGCCTCCCCGGTGCTCACACCACCTCGTGGTGATGTCCCTGCTCAAACTCCCGTCGCCGGGTCTTCCCCGGCCCAGCCCGTGGTCTTTGTAACAGGGTGGCCCGCTCTGGGGTGTCCTCCTCAGGCTGAGTCGGGGCGCGTCACCCCGAACCTGTGTGCCGTTGTCCTACTACTGTGTAGGTTCAGCAGTGGGAAGAGTAAGGAGGAGTGATGTTTCCTCTTAATCTAGTTGCATTTTGGTCACGATAAACTCAGTCCAAGTCAACGAGCTAAATCATTCACGTGTGGCTTTGAGCACGTGATTTGGCACAGAGGAGCTATTTGGTAAATAGTTAACTTTTTTTTTTAATTTGAAAGGGAGAGCACAACGCACATGGAGGGGGAGGGAGAGAGAATCTCAGACTGCCTGCTGAGTGTAGAGCCCGACGCGGGACTCGATCCCGGGAGATCGCGACCAGAGCCAAAGGCAGAGGCTTTACTGACTGAGCCACCCGGGCTCCCAGATAGTAACCGTTCTTAATTTTGAGCAAGGAAGACAGAATTACTCATTTTACTCTCAACTCGTAGCTAGCCAAGGGTGCAACATTTTGAGAATTTCCAAGAAACGTTTCCGGAGGATGTTCGTCGTGTGAGACGCTGTTAGGCCTGGAAGGATGAGGTCCTGCACTTCGGGGGGTCACACCCTCACTGGGGAGACGGGTGTGAGTGGAGAAGTATCTGGGCCTGAAGTGCCTGTCCAATGTAGGCGCCCCATGAGAAGTAGAGGAGGTTAAGGAGATAGAAGTTCCGGGTTTGGTCTGGAAGAGTAGGACGTCCACCCGAGAGGCGGCTCGTTTCCTTCCGTCCTCCGTGGCGTCTGTCCACACTGTGACCGCTGCCTTCCCCCCGTGTGTTACTCTTGGCGGATGCTTGCATGTGGGTTGCAGAGGCAGAGGGGCTGGTACCCGGTCTCGTGCCCCCGCAGTCGGGGGGTGAGGCTCTTCGCCGCCACTGGCAGAAACGGTCGAGCGGGCGCGTCTGTTACCGGCACCGTGGTTTCCTCGGCATCAGCGGCTTAGCGTCAGGCCGCTCCGGGGCCGAGCGGCAAATCTCCCTTCACGGTGTCTGGGACGAGCCGACTGGAGCGCAGACCACGCCATCCCCGCGTGGCTACGTGGCCTGTTGGCCTTTCTGGCTTGGGCAGGTCACCACGGCTCAGAAGACACAGAGGTGACTGTCATCCCCTCGTAAGTTCTCAAACACGCCCCACGGGGTTTGCTTGCATCGTGTGTCCAGAGAAGTGAGACCGCTAAGTGGAAGAGAGGGGCTGCCTCCTGCCTGAACTTGTCCTCAGAGTGAGGGCTGCTCGGGCAACAAGGGGAGTCGGGGTCTTTCCACGGCAAGTGCAAAATCTGATTCAGCCTGGCTTAATCAAAAATGGGATTTTATTGGCTCAGAGACTGAAAAATCCGCAGAAGGGCTAGCTTCCGATATGGCTAGGTCAGAGTCCTCACGATCCACTTGGCTCTGCCTTTATCTAGGTTGGCTTCAGTTCCAGGTGCCGCATGGCAGCCCGTGGTGGCCTGTGGTGGCCCGTGGCAGGCTGTGGTGGCCCGTGGTGGTCAGTGGTGGCCCGTGGTGGCCTGTGGTGGCCCGTGGCAGTCTGTGGTGACCCGTGGTGGGTTGTGGTGCCACATGGTGGCCCGTGGCAGGCTGTGGTGGCCCGTGGTGGTCAGTGGTGCCCTGTGGCAGCTCTGAGTTCCACAGCAACCTTGCCATTTGCGTTCCTGGCAGAAAGGAGCAAGGCTACCAGTAAAATCCTGCTCTTGTTCTCACTGACCCAAATCGGGTAAGTGGCCATCCCCCAAATCGGTCACTGTGGCCAGGGCCGTGGACGAGGCCAGCTCCTGGGCCGGTCACTGTGAGCTGGGACGAAGGTGTGCCCCCGGCCAGTGTGTCCACCCCTGCTGTGCTGCTCCAGCCACTGACCCTGGAGTCCAGAGGGTGACTCCCCACGGGAAAAACGGGCTGTGTCAGGGCAAGGGGAGGGGACACTGGACAGTCGGAGTTCACACTCTCCTGTACCATCATGGCCGGCTTCTGCTTGTTTCAGACGTTTCTGAAATTCTTTTTTTTTTAATGATTTATTTGTTTCGGGGGGGGCAGCAAGGAGCAGAGGGAGGGAGAGAGAGAGAGAGAGAATCTCAGGCAGACTCCCCACTGAGCGTGGAGCCCCATGCGGGGCTGGATCCCACGACCTGAGGTCATGACCTGAGCGGAAACCGAGAGACAGACGCTCCACCCCCCGCGCCCCCCAGGCCCCCCTCTGAAATTCCGGAGAGTTTAGCAGGCTGTTTGTCCTCACTTGGTGCTGCTGTCTTATTTCTCCTCCGTCTGGAGGCTCTTTGGGAATTCATCCCTGTGTGTGGGCCCCTGAGGTGTGACTTGGACGAATGATCGTAATGCAGACTTTCTCGTCCTCCACGAACCCTTCAGAGCAATAGGATGGGACGCCGTCCAGGACAGTCCTCGGGCGTGACCCGCGCGGCTTCCCCCTGGTGTTCCAGGTCAGAGCTGTCGGGAGGGGAGCCTTGCTTCACCCAAAGTAATCCCGTTCCCTTGACCTCATTTCTTCCTCTAAGAGGATTGCATGGCCTCGGAAAGAATGTAGTAAAGAGAGTGGGTGTGAATTTCATCAAGATATTGGACAGAGTCACGATATCCTTGAGGATAAGGTGAATAAATTAGGTTGGATCATCATACTTTATTCAGAAAGTATTTATCGCGCGCCCAGTGTGTGTGCTGTGATGGGGGCCGAGCAGGGGCAGAGGTGGGGGCGGGCTGGATGGGCCCTGTGGCCGCAGAGCTGACGAGCCAGTGGTCCGCGCCGAGACAGGTGTGTGCGAGCCTGTCCCAGGGCTCCGTGCTGTCCTGTTCACGCTTCGTTGCCACTTAGATGTCCCACTGTCCCCAAGGACATCGGAGTTCGTCCTTATCACTCTCCTTTGCTTCCCCCATTCCTGTGCGTAGACGATGTGGGACATAAGATTGTCCCCGTCTCCTTTCCACCCGGTTTTCAAATATCGCCAGGTTTTTCTTTGTGCTGCCTTTATCCCCTGTCTCTCGTTCCAGCTTTGGGGGGATCTTCGGTCTACGGTCTGGATTCTTGAGATCTGTTCCATCGGAATAAACTTCAGATTGGTTTCCCAGACATACTGACTGACCCAAAGTACCTTCTGGGGAGGTCACCTGCCCTGCTGAAGCCCTTCCCTGGGCCCTGGCTAGACCCATGTTCCTGGGCAGACCCTGGTTCCTGCTCCCCATTCCTGCTGGGAGAAGGGACACCGGATGACCCTGAAACGTCCAGGCCGCCTTCTGGGCCCCCGTCCTTCTGCCTCGACGGCTGCTTCAGCCAGAGGCACATGCCAGCCGGCAGGTTCCCAACCGTCAAGAACGTGGATGGCAATCAAACAAACCTCATTTGGCCCCTTTCTGCTGTGCGGTGGGAAGGGTCGCTTACAGCCTTTGAGCCTCAGGCCCCTCCCCTGCGGACGGCCGTTGGGGAGCTCGCGGGGGCCACGTCTGCCGCGTGCTCAGGGCACGGTCGCTGCTCCGCATGGCGCTCGGTGTCGCTGCTGGGCTGCGCCGCGTGCGCTGCCGCTGAGCTGTCTCCCTGGAGTGTTTTCCCCACTTTATATTCCAGTAAATACTCAGGAAGAACAGCCGGGGCCTTGGTTTGAAGGATGAACCCCCTTGGGACAGGCTTCCTGCCGCTGTTCCAGGGTCGTCCGTTTCGTCTTTTGTGGGAGCAACACGGGCGTCCGTGCTTATGTCACAGACTGGTGATGTGCTTTCTGTTCGCTCCCACCCATCAAGAGGAGAAGATGCTTCCTCGCAGGTTCGGGCCGGTCACGCTGGCCAAGATGGGCAACCCGGCTCCACGCTCCCGTCCGGGGTCACATTTCAGCGAGGGTCCTGCTGCCCACGGACACATCATTCAGGGGACTAAGCCGGTGACTTAAAACTCCCCACGTATAGAACTTCAAGGGTTTCAACTCTCTTTCTTGTTCAATTTTTGTTTCATTACCTCTAATGGAGACATTAAAATGTCCTCTAGGCTTATGTATGTTTCGTGATCCTCAACAGTGAGACCTGTGTGTGAACAAGCCCCTCCACGGGTTCCCGTGGCTACAGAGATGGTGCCTCGTCTTGCTGGCTGCTGTCTTTGTCAGCAGGTGGTCCCTCGTTGGGGTGGTTGCTCCATCCCCCCGGGCCCTCCCCCAAGGGTTGACCCACAGTCCTGGGCAGGCCCCGGGACCCTGGAGCCCCCCTCTGGTCCACCTGTCGTGCGGGCCAGAGCCAGGAGCGTGGGTTGGAATGCCTTCAGCAGCGAGAACACCCTTTACAACGCTTCGTGACAGCATTTGGGAAGGTCACAGGACTGGGATGTTCCTTTATGAGACGTTATGACACGTTCTTTCTCGAAAAGTGGGTTAGAGGTTTCCCCACTGAGACACGAGCGTAAGAGGTGACCTCAGGGACGCCGAGCCGGTAGATGAAAGGAAATCTCCCCTTTGCCCGTGGAGCCTGGCTAGCGCCGGGGTGAGTTCCCCGCTGCTGGTGTGCCGGGTCCTGCCGGCGTAACAGAGACGTCTTCAGGGCCAAGAGACACGGTGTCAGGACCCACAGGGCATGTTCCTGATGAGGGAAACGAGCAAAACTTTCACCGCGCCGGTCTCGGAGGTGTCCCTTGGCACAGAAACACGGTTTGAACCACCGAGCGTTAGCCCCACACGCACGTCACAGCGTGGGGGTCTGGGTCCGCACCGTGCAGACCTCACCCCGTCCCCACACAGACGACAGGCCCCCCAGTCTGCACCACACTCCCCGCAGCAAACTGACCCGGTCCCCACCCTGCCTGCTCTTCCTTATTAACAGAAACGACAACAGCTCTGTAACTGTATGGCTGACCCTCTTTATGGACGGGGTCGGTTACGTTGACTCGCAGATTTTTGATTGGATAGAAAGCAACCCTCCTCTTCCGCGAGAAGCCCGATGTCTTGAATTTTCCCTTGTTACTGATTTTGCTTCTCCCCCTGCTGGAGCGTGCATTTGGTCCCCCGACCGTAACCCTCGGCGCCCCTGTCTGGGGGCCGGGTTCTGCCCCATCCCCGCCCGGGAGTCCTCCGGGAGCTCAGCCTGCCCTCGGCTTCCTGGTACCTGGTGCGCGTGGCCTTCCTTCTGCCTACTTCCACCATCTTGAGTTCTGTTTGGGGTACAGATGTCTCTGTCATTTCCGTTCCTTAGTGCCCCAGCCGTCCAGGACCTGCCGTCCCCTGTTCTCATCTGCTGGTTCCTGTGAAATGGCCCTCGAGCCTAGAGCTCTCACTGGCATTATCAATGGGACGTCTACTGCCCGCGTGGCCACTAAAAGATAAAGCAAATGTGCTTATTTTCCTAGTTTTTATTAACACAAACTGGGATTTTAAAATCACTAATTATTTGAAGATATATATCTATTCCTTAAGACGTTGTGTTTTTGACAGTTGATTATGTTCTTACTCCATTGGTAAAGGACCGTCGTTTAAACCCAACTCTAAATTTCCATGGCTTGCTGCTTCTGTGTTTCGACCATACCTTCTTCATTCTTGATTTCTGTAATTTTATTATTTTCTCGGTCCGGTGGAGTATTGCTTTAAGTGATTTTTTTCAGTGCAGTATTTTCAGAATGCTCTTCTTTTTGAGGCTGCCTGGACACGTGGGTGGATTCTCACACGGGGATAGTTGGTGGGTCACGCTGGCTTTCCCACTCGTGATTCTAGACCAGCGATCGGCCACCATTCTCTGTCAGGGGCCACGTAGCAAATGCGAGAGGCTTTGCAGGTGTGGGGTTCGTGGGCTCCTGAGTGACGTGCTGGCTCCACGACTAGGGATGGACGGACGGACGGTGAGAGAGGGGAGCCGGGGGTCGGACGGACAAGGAGCGGCCTCTGCTACACTCCGCCTGAGGCCGGCGGTGGCCTCGGGCTGACTCCATAGTGGACACGCAGCCCCGATTCCTGAGGGTCACGCCCGTCCTACATCCGGGGTGAACTTCATCCCGCAGGTTCTCGAAGTACTTTAATCAGGGAGTGACGTGGCCAGTCTGTGTTTTGGGCAGACCGTCCTGCCGGCCATAGGAGGGGGCGGGCTGGGGAGACCAAGCCCACGGAGATGCAGTGTGGGGCGTCAGCGGGGAGCGTGCTAGAATAGGGAGGATCAGTGACCACCCCTCAGAGGACACGCAGGCTCTGACACACGCAGCAGGTCGTCCTGGTGACGCACCACGTCAGGCCCCCGGGCACAGCCCGGCTTTGGGGTGTGGTGCTGCTCGGCGAGCGGGGCCGTGGGAGGGCTTGGGGGGGGTGACGGGGGTTCGATGAGGATGACCGACCTGCCCAGACTAATGGCCGTTTCCCTCGTCTAGGTTTTTTTTAGGTCTTGCTTTTGAAATTATTTCTTAGTACAGTTTGCAAGAGTAGAGAGAAAAATGTAAGTATGAATTTGGAAAGGGTCAGCCAGGAGGAGAAAACGGAATCCCTAAGTGCATGGGGACGGGGGTCCGCCAGATGCTGAACTTAAGAGGCTGAGGATAAAGTCGTTCTTGGTGTGTCCACTTTTGCCGTAGAAAAGGCAGGATGAAAGGGAGGCTGTGTCTTGCGGCAAGACAGACCCTCTTTGATCAGCTCCGATATGATCGAGAGACGCAGGAAATTGGAACTAGGGGAGCAGCTCTGCCACCCACCCGGCAGCTCGGACTGTCTCGCCCTCCCAGAGTGCTGGTGAGCTTAGTGTTTGCGGCTACACGGTCTGCTAGCGAGAAGCCTTAAGGAAAAGCCCCCGGGGCAGCGCTGGCCTCGGGGGGCCCCCTTGGTGGGCCTGACGGGGAAAATGAGAGATGCACTTCCCGTACATTGTTCAGTTTTTGTCCGTGGGAAGGAGGCCCAGCCACGTGCCAGGCGCGAGATCCTCACAGTAAGGACGCGGTCTGTGAGCGAGGGAGCAGGAGGGCACGGGGCAGCCACGTGCCAGCATCTGGGCCCGTCCACGCCAACCACGCCGCCTTTCCTTGTGTACAAAACAGGTGGGGAAGGACAAACCCAAGTGGGAGAGCAGCAGTCCCTTCCCTGTTTGTGGAAGTGGTTCGTGCTCAGGGTCCGTGACTCCGGGGGTCGAGTGAGGGATGCAATGACGAGTCAGAGCTGCCCTCCGTCGGTTCCCCAGACCCGAGGGTGGTGAACATTCCGGGGTTCCCCTCTCCATCGTCTGGGTGCGCTCTTTTTAAACCTTGTGTGCAGACAGCACGACACTCTACATTCTGTTTTGTGTTTTGCTTTTTCACTTGTTAAGAAACCTTAGAATGACTTGCACGGCCTCGCGGTGATGACTTCCATGTTGCAAATGGTCACGAAGCATCGATGGGCTCTGACTTTTTTCACCAGTCTTCTGCTAACGGATGTTTAGGTTGCTTCCGTTTTCTAAACTATAAGCAGCGGCCTCGAGAACACCCTGCTACGCTTTAGCGTATTTACACAAATGGCTCCATTGGGTCAGTTCCCAACAGTGGAAGGGTGACGGGGTCTCAAGGTCTGTGGACGCTTCCCTGTGCTTTCAGGAAAGGGCCGTGCGGCTTTGCACACCCACCACCCTCACGGACCAGGACGGCTTCCTTTCCCGGGACGGGTGGGCGGATGCAGGCAGTAACGCACGGCCACGCGCTCCTGACCCCTTACCGTGTGCCGGTCGCAGGCGAGGCCCTGTAAGGAAGGGCCGCACGAGGGCAGGGGTCTGGGCCCCCGGAGCTCAGACTGTGGAGGACGGAGTCCGCCGCGTGGAGGGGAGGGTGAGCAGCGGTTAAGACGCGAGCCGGGCTTAGTTCCTGGCTCAGTCACAGACGGGCCACGGGGCACGGGGCAACCTCGTCATCCCTCTGAGTCTTGGCCCCTCATTTGAAGATGCTGATGACGAGCCTGCCTGACCTCGTCGGGAGGGGTTGGGAAGACAGAATAAGAAAACGCGGGTAAGGCTTCTCCCCTGCTCGACACGGAGGAGCGCGTGTCGGTGGCGCTGAATTCAGCTGTCTCAGCCTCGTCGTTTATGGGCAATCATGCCGCGTTTGCTTTTCTGTCGCTGGCTTCCTTTATTTCTTGGTCGTGTCACACGGAAGGACGAGGAAGTGTCCTTAAAATCCTCGGAACCGCTAAGCTCTGCTCGTAAACCGAGCTGAGAAATTGAAGACTTCCATCCCCTCGTGTTACTGACGGCTGGGGAAACGCGGACGGCCAGGGGCTGCCGAAAGTTAGCGGAGATCGCGGCACCTTCTGCAACGTCTTCTCCGTTGGAGAGGCCTTCCGAGGGGCCTGTGGTTACCAGCAGCAGGGACGGTGCCCCAGGCTCGGAGCCAGGACGAATGGGACCCTGAGAGCCATCCCGCACAGCCTTCTGCACGCCTGGGGCTCCGTTTAATTCTCCTTCTGCAGCAGGACTGACTGCGGTGTGTATGTGCTCAGCCGGGCTAGGCTGCTCCTGGTGCTCCTTTGTGACCTAGAGCCGGGCGGGCGTGGCAGACTGTCTTACGGGGCCCAGGACTTAACATTTGGGGTCCGTGCGCCCTCCCGTATCTGCTGCACCGATCCAGCTCGCTGTTTCTGTGTGGACCAGAGCGTGGCTGTGTTCCCTTGAAACTTGAGTTACAGGGCGCCTGGGGGGCTCGGTCGTTAAGCCTCTGCCTTTCGCTCAGGTCCTGATCTCAGGGTCCTGGGATCGAGTCCCACATCGGGCTCCCTGCTCAGTGGCGAGCCTGCTTCTCCCTCTTAGTCTCTCTAGCTCGCTCTCTCTCAAATAAATAAATATAAAACCTTAAGAAAAAAAAAAGAAACTTGGTTTACAAAGGCAGGCGACGGGCCACATTTGACCCCTGCTGTGGTTGGCCGAGCCCTGTACTCGGGCGGGGGGCCCTCACTGCTCTCTCTCGGGTCCTTAGCTCCTCGCTTGCTGTTGGTCCTGATGATGATTTAAGAAATGCAAATCAAATGATCATTTCCTATGACTTTTAATCATTTATTAAGTTTTGGGCTCATTTTTTGTATGCCGTGCTAGTTAGGTTTACGGCAGAGTAGAAGATACACCTACAAAAAGAGTGAAGGCATTTGCAGCACGTGTTCGAAGGGCGACGCAAGGTTTTTCTGAGGGCTCCTAAAGGATTTCTTTTTCTAAAGGGTGCAGAGGAACACAAGGAAATAATAAATACGCCCCTGCCCCAAACCTGGAGGTGAGCACAGATCACAGCCACGTGTAAATTGTTTGCTGGGTCCCTTTGTATGTCCCTCCCCCTCAACAGCTGTCTGTCTCTGTCACCTACCTGTGCCTGGGAAGGTCCCCCTACGTGGACCACATCACGGGGGCCCGGCCCTGGCTTCTGGGTCTTCAGGCAGCGGGAGGCCCAGACAGAGACCAGAGGGTGCCGTTGGGGGGAGGTGTTTGTGCCCTTCTGCCCCCGCCCCCGGTGCCTGCTCTGCCCAGACCCCCATCCTGGCTGGCAGCCCCTCTAGCTGCTGCTCTAGGCGCCTAGAGCCTTGCCCTCCCCGCCCCCACCCTCCACCTGCGAGCCTCCCTTTGGGGGGCCGCGTTCACCGTCTGCCCTCTGACCCCCCCCCACTCACCGCTCCGACTTCCCCAGTTCGAGTGCTGTCTGTCCCCCTGACCAGACGGTCGTGTCCACTTGACTGCCCCCCCTCCCAGGGCTGGTAACGAGCACGTCCCTTGTCTGCCTTGTCCTTGTAGGCGAGAAACAGAGAGCTTCTGCGCCGGGAAATCGGGAAATCGGCGTCCACACCCCAGCTCTCGCATTGCCCGCCCGTGCGGCCTCGGGCAGATACGCGCTCTCTCTGAGCCTTGGTTTTCCCGTTTGAAGAGCGGGGGTAGTACTTCCCGCCCTTGGGGGACTGCGGGGAGACGCCGGCATATGGGTCAGGTGCCCGGCACCGCGTCCGGCGCTGACGTGGTTTTTAGATGGGGTCGTCCAAGAGCGGCTCCGTCTCCTGGCTGGAGCCGACTGCCCCGCGGGGTCCCGGCGAAGGGAGAGGCCCCTGGAAGGCGGAAAGTGCTTCTCGTGACCCCTGTTTCGGGGACAGCGTCTTCGAGAGTCGCCCTGGCTCCCTGCTCTGTGCGCTGACCCGTGGGCGTCCCTGGCCCGCACGGTTCTCACTGTGACCGC
>JAQQSY010006559.1:0-10982 GCA_028646535.1 Procyon lotor
TTTTTTTTTTTTTTTTAGAAAGCATTTGAATGCATTTTGTTTGGTATTGTATTTATTCAATAAAGTATTTAATTAGTGCTAAGTGTGAACTGGACCCTGTTGCTAAGCCCCAGCAAGCAATCATATCCTAGGTAGGGTTAAACCCCCAGTAAAATTGCCATATTGCACATGTCTTAATGAAGTTTGAATGTTAAATAAATTGTATATTCACTTTAAAGGTGCTTTGGTCATTTTATTATCAGATCACACCTAAACTTACAAACAATGATCACTTCAGCAATTCTGAGTTAACTGCTGCATCACGGCTGCACAGAGGCTGATCAATTGTAGATGTTCATCAGCACCATCTGCTAAGCATTTGTCTACTTCCTATAAGAAAATCAAGAGTTAGAAAATTTTCCTGCTGAGTTGTGTGTGACACATTTTTGCTGAAATGTGCAGAAGTGTCTACTTACAGCAAGTTTTTCTGTGATAATAGATTTCTGTTTATCAGAAAGGTTATCATTTTCTACGACCACATCGTGAAATTGATTTACAAGCTGAGTTGCTGCATGGCCCTCGTCAATTAAGTTCTGTAAGACAGAGTTGAATTTGGTATGCTCATTTGCTTTTTCCCTTCCCCAAAGTTACTAGTAAAGTGACTTACTTTTACCACAGCTTCCAGTTTGTCAAAAGAGCCACTTTGACACGCAGCAAATATTCCATCAATTGTCTCAGCTGGTATTACCTAAAGTTTGTGAAGGCAGAGGATGAGAATTTGGGAAGAGCCTCATGCTTCCTATCATGAGCTCCAGAAAGCTATAAGCTCTCTGGGTAACCTTTTAATCCTGATTTGCACCATCTTTAATAAAATTAGTCACTATCATAATGCTGTATCTTGTTTTTAAAAAATTTTAATGTCTCTGATGTATACAAAATTTTCTTTGCTTCCAAGTTTGGGCCCATGATGGAACAAGAACAGCTGATCTGTTCAGTGGGTGAGCAGCTAAAAATTCTCCCCAATGGCTGGCACCCAAGTGGTTCTAACTATTCCTCAAAAGTGGCTAACATCGGGAATTTTAAGGGGTGTGCCCCCCTTCCTAGTAAAGATGGCACTAAGGAGATCGCTTTTAGAAAGCCCATAATACCCAGAAGAGAAAGGGAACTGATGTTATCAATTTCATAATGGTATGAAAAATATCTTAGGAACGAAGTCTTGAAAGTAGTAGTGATCCTACTACTAGTTGGAGAGATGAACCCTGACATAAATGATTTCTTTAAATGGGATGCTGCCCCTTTGGATGTATGACCCTTTGTCAAAACATTGGTAAAACAGATTGGTAAGAACAGGGCTATCCATTAAGTCTCTCTCAACTGCCATATCCCTGAAGTGTTGCAATGCTTCCAGATTATTTCCCTATTAAGACTGGTTCTAGCATAGTACTTGGCACATATTATAGACTAAATGTGTCCTTCAAGATTCATGTTAAAAATCCCTACTGTGACATTAAGAGGGTGAGAAAAGAACCCTTAGTGCCCTTTAAAGGCCTTTCTGCCAGAAAGAAAGCTAGTTGAGTCCATGAACTAGGAGTCTGTACTAAGAAGTTGGTCCTCAACCAGACACTCAATGCAGGTATCCTGATCTTGGGACTGCCCAGCCTCTCTCTAGAACTGTGAAATTTCTTTTTATAAGCCACTCAGCCTATGGTATTTTGTTAAAGCTGTCTGAATGAATTAAAATCAGCACATCAGCATTCTGAATACGTTAGATGAAAATTTTCTAAGAGCCCCAAGCCTAACCAAAAATTTGAGTATCTTGTGCTCTTACCCCAGCAATGTCTGTAATCACTTTCTCTGTGATCTCCTTTCCACCTGTTAATCGGGTAGCACTTTGAAGAAATGTAATGGCTTTTCTTAAATCTCCTTCTGACACTTTAACAAGATAAGCTATTCCCTGAAAAGAAAAAACATTTTTCTTTAACCTATGATGGATGGCCAATTATGACTTTTTGACTTTAAAAATGAAACAACAGTTTTAACCTAACATTTTTAAGGGAATGGCAGAATTCATAGAAATAGGGGCGCCTGGGTGGCTCAGTGGGTTAAAACCTCTGCTTTCGGCTCAGGTCATGATCTCAGGGTCCTGGGATTGAGCCCCGCATCGGGCTCTCTGCTTGGCAAGGAGCCTGCTTTCCCCTCTCTGCCTGCCTCTCTCCCTCCTTGTGGTCTGTCTCTCTGTGTCAAATAAAATCTTAAAAAAAAAAAAAAAAAAAAATTCATGGGAATAGCACCAGTCCAGAAATAGCACCAGTCCAGTGGAAGGCTAGAGATCTCTTGCCTTCAAAACAAATTTGCAGATAAGTGTTCCATATTTCTAATCCTATTTTCTGAAATACACAAAGCAAAGATGATTTAAATTATGGTTAAATTCTGTTAAAATGAGATAGGCCTACATATCCTCTTTCTGTACCAAAATTTCTTCACCAAATTCACTCCTTGAGGAAATATTAGCTAGGACACTAAAATGTCACTGTGCAGAGATTCATTATTGGAGAATTTGCAATATGTATGAAATCTGCCCTAGTTCTGGCTCTGAAATACAGATAACAAACTTCTAGTTGTAAGAAGGCTGAACCTATAATTCCTAGACATTCCAAATATTGCTCTTTTAGCTTAACTTTGCCTGAAGGCATCAGAAATTAAAGCACCACATTTGATGCTTTCAGAACCTCTTATGAATTCATCAGAGGAATTTGTAATTATAATATTTGTAATAATTAGTAATTACCTCATTGCTAATTTTGACATGTTCTTTATCAGCAATGTCTAGTAATCGCTGCTGTTGAATTTTATCTGACAGTGGTTTGAATCGGAATTTAGAACATCTAGACGTCAGAGGTTCAATTATTCTGTAAAATATTGGGGGGAAAAAAAGGTCAGTATCTAAAGAAGGTTCTCCTCCAAAGAACTCATTTTTATCAAGAACAAATCAAGATTCAATGGAGGAGAAATAATTATAGCCTCGAAACATTTATTTACATTTTTTCCTCCCTAATTAAGGTTATCAAAACAAGGCTGCCTAGCATCTATCTTCAGGGCAATATACATACCGACTGACATAGTTACAGATGAGACAGAATCTCGTGGTTTTAGACTCCTTCTCCATGGTACGTCGTAAAGCTGCCTGAGCAGCTGAGGTCATAGAATCTGCCTCGTCCAGAATCACAATCTTAAAAGGAGGACATGGCTTCCCACTGATTGAGAGAAACGAGTTATAATTCATATATCATCACCAAAATCTAATTTTAGAACACTCACATTGTTCCAAAAAGAAACCCCATTCCCATCACGCCTTCCAATTCTCCCAGCTGTAGGCAATCATGGATTTCAACATTCTGTCTCCACAGATCTGCCTATTCTGCACACTGCATATAAATGGATTAATACGTGGTCTTTTGTGATTGGCTTCTTTCACTTAGCATGCTTTCAAAGTTCATCCACATGTTGTAGTATACCATTACTTCATTTCCTTTTCATTGCTAAGTAATATGGCAAAGGGATATACCATATTTTATTCATTCATTCATTCATAGGTTGATGGATAGTTGGGTTGTTTCCATGTATTGATTACTATGACATACTGCTAGGAACATTTTTAAACATGTTTTGAGTAGACCTATGTTTCCATTTCTTATGGATATACACCTTGGCTATGTTTAACTTTTAGAGGACCTGCCAAACTATCTTAAAAATGTCTGTACCATTTTTCCAACCAGGTAGGTATAAGGGTTCCAATTTCTCCACATTATTGCCAATATGTTGTCTTTTTGCCAAGAGCCATCCTAGTATGTGTAAAGTGGTATCTCATCATGGTTCTGATTTGCATTACTCTATAGCTAATGTCTTTATGGGCCTTTTGTACAAGAATCCCCCCTTATACACAGGTAATGTGTTCCAAGACCCCAGTAGATGCCTGAAGCCCCCTGGATGGTATCAAACAGTATATAAATATATATGCCATGTTTTTCCTATACACATATACCTATGAAAAAGTTCAATTTATAAATCAGGCACAGTAAGAGATTAACAACAATATCATTAACAATAATAATGAACCAGAACAATTTTAACAATATAGTGTAACAGAAGTTATGTGACTGTGTTCTCTCTCAGAATATCTTATTGGACTGTACTCCCCCTTCTTGTGATGTGAGATGGTAAAATGCCTATGTGATGAGACCAAGTGAGGTATGACATAGGTACTGTGATACCTACTAATAACCTGATGATTATGTCAGAAGGTGAATCATTTGCTCTGGTCTTTAGCTGAGCGTAGGCAATAGAAACCATGGAAACTGACTAAAACCACAGCTAAAGGGGGACTACTATATCTTCTTTGGTATAACGTCTACTCAGTTCCCTTGCCTTTTAAATTGGGTTTTTCTCTTGATTATTAAAATGTATGAGTTTTTTATATATTCTTGATAGAAATCTATCAAATATAGGATATATATGCATTGTCAATCTAAGATAGATATCAAAAATCAGTCATTCACCTTCTACAAATTCTTAAGTATGCTCCAATATGAATTTAAATATATGCCAGATTCCAAAAAATTTAATCTTAGAACTTAGCCACATAAGGATTATAAGTACCTAACGGAACATCCCTGTTTAACTCAGGGCAGTCCTATTTAAATTATTAATAATACTTCCTCTTTTATTCTAAAAGTGTCCCAGTTTGGACAATAACTTACATGGTCACCCTAATTAGTTAGGAAATATATACTGAAGCTTAAGATATCTGACAGAACTTTTTTTTATAACATAATAACCAAAATCAAGATTTTTTACTAGCCGTGTACCAAACTACCAAATTTGATTAATAAATGCTCCTTAGACAAAAATATAAGTTCAAAACCCTTGACACTTAATATAAAATTAGGTATCATAATGGAAAGGTCATTTCTGGGTTTTAATAATTTAAAGGGGCACATAGCTGGCTCAGTCTAGAGCATGCAATTCTTAACCTTGGGGTTGTAAGTTTGAGTCCCATATTGCTTGTAGAGATTACTTAAAAAAATAAAATAAAATATATGCTCCAACATAAAAAAGGGATTGGACATTTGGCAGAAGCAGGTATTTTAAACAAATGCAATGATATGGTATGAAGAAGGAAAAGTGAGCTTTACTTACTCTGAACGACTTCCTGACACAGTTAATTGAGCAAAATTCTTCACTTTTTCTCTAACTACCTGTATTCCACGTTCATCAGATGCATTTAACTCAAGAACTCTTAATCGAAAAAGTTCAGGCCTATGTCAAATGAAACAAATATAAAAAGTAATAGAGCATATAAATAACTGAGGTTTGAATTACATTTTAACAATTGCACATTCTATAGTAACTTAAAATCTACCTAGTAAACACTAGACAGAAGGCATGCAATCACTTTCATATTTTTTATTTTGCAAAGACATGCATTTCTTTTTTCCATGCAGTTTAAAAAACAGGTAGATGGTATCACATTATTTGTAAAACTTTAAATCAATTTTCCACTTAAGATTATATCATGAACACCTTGCCGCGTCATCAGAATCACTGTAAATACTATTTTAGTAACAATATGACATTCTATCCTATGATTGTACATTTACTTAATTTAATATTCTATTATTAGATATTTAAATAGTTTTAAATATGGTACAATTTTAAATAATGCTGCAATAGAGCATAATTTCAATTATTTCCATAAGGTAGCTTGCTATAAGGACTATTACTGGATTAAAACATAAACAGGGTTTTTAAGTGAGTTTTTAAATTATTAAAAGTAGCTCACTATTAGGTCATCTGAGAAATCAAAATTAAAATAACTGGCACACCCTGTCAAGTCTTTGTTTTGAAAACTTCCCTCTACTAAACATTTATTTTTTAGTTAAAAAAATAAGAGCTGGGACTTAGTTTTGTCTTTAGTTTTTCTAAACAACATGATATCCTCCTCAGCATTTTTTTATGGGCAGAACCATAAAGCTCTTGCATATATTCTCCATTTTAAAACCACATATACTATGAAATGTGGAATTCATAATTTAGTTCTAGAAGGACAAACATTATGTTTAACAGGATATTTTAAAAATTATCTAATTTGGGGGCGCCAGAGTGGCTCAGTGGGTTAAAGCCTCTGCCTTCGGTTCAGGTCATAATCTCAGGGTCCTGAGATCGAGCCCCGCATCGGGCTCTCTGCTCGGCAGGGAGCCTGCTTCCCCCTCTCTCTCTGCCAAATAAATAAATAAAATCTTTAAAAAAATAAAAATTATCTAATTTGGACTGACCTACTCCAAAAGAACTATTGTGGAATAATCAAAAAAGCTCTTTTATATTCTTGAGAAACAAAAATTGCTGTCAAATAAATAAAATACTAGGTTACAGCACCTTCTCTTTTTTTTCTTTCTTTACATTTCAATAGAACTAATTATCTGTACATATTTGGTGGTTTCAGAGGCATCTGATTATTTTCACATGTAGGATTTCAAATGCACTCTTTGATCATATGCCTGATACAAAAGTTCTGGATAAATTCAAGACAGTCCTTGGTACACTTGATCTTAGCCAAAAGGCCAAGAAGCGATCAAGATAGACCTTGCTATTGGTGCATGTTTTAGAGCTATCAAACGTGGGCTGATATCTTTTATACATATTATATATATATATGATACACACACACATATATAATACACACACATCTACAATGGCTGGTAAGCCAAGACAGCCAATCCCGGAAGAAGAATCTAAGAAAGTGGCTCACAGAGATCCTGGAATTCTTCATCAACTACTACATACTCTGCTCACACTCAAGATACTTGAGGGCAAGGAGCTGGCCTAGCCACTCCAGAGGCAGAGCCTGGAAAGACCAGAGCAAGAATGAACTCTAGAAAGAGTGGTTGTTAGCATGAGACATAGCAGATCCTATCACACAATGATACACATGTGAACACTACCATTAAGAATGGTATTGTAAGGGGCGCCTGGGTGGCTCAGTCGTTAAGCGGCTGCCTTCGGCCCAGGTCAGATCCCAGGGGTCTGGGATCGAGCCCCGCATCGGGCTCTCTGCTCTGCAGGAAGCCTGCTTCTCCCGCTACCATTCCCTCTGCTTGTGTCCCCTCTCTCGCTGTGTTTCTCGCTGTCAAATAAATAAAATCTTAAAAAAAAAAAAAAAAAAAAAAAAAAAAGAATGGTATTGTAAGAATGATGAAAGTATTGGCATGACTAAAGACAGGATGGGTCCTTTGGGGTCCAAAATCAAACTGAACAAGTTAAAGTGATGAAAAAAATCATGAGGCTTCCTATGTTGTTATACATTCAAACATTTGAATAAGGTTTAGAATGAAGATTACAAAAGATGCAAGGAACCTTATTTATTGGAGGGAAGGAACTGGAAACAGGCCCACTGAATTATTAAATACAGAAATAATAACCTTACAGAGAAACCAAATACAAACTTTTAGTCAAAGAAAAGCAGATTATTGGTGTCAAGTTTTTTTTAAAAAAGAGAGATTTCAACTTACCCAAAAAGCTCCCTAGCTGCTGCCAAAATAGTAGATGTTTTTCCAGTTCCAGGTGGCCCATAAAACAAGAGATTAGGGAGCTGTAGAAGTTAAGTTTTATTTTTTAAAAATTGTATTCTGGTACAAATAGATGAAAGTGATGACTGAAAATGTCTATGGAACAATGCAACAACTCCCCTAATAGGGCACTTATCTGAATACAATATTTCTTAATATAACCAGTATCACACTATTAGCAGTAGGAATCCTGCTTTTTCACATAATACTCTACTTTCCCCCCAAAAATGTCTTTCTAATATCTTAAGCTGAAGCAGTATTTATGACTGTTCTATACCCAAAATACCTAGGTGAAGTTTTCAAAGCAGGAATTAGAAACCTTCCTTTTTTTTTTTTAAAGATTTCATTTTTAAGTAATCTCTACACCCACCATGGGGCTTGAACTCACAACCCCGAGATCATGAGTGCAAAGCTCCACCGACTAAGCCAGCCAAGCACCTCGGAACCCCCTTTTTCTGAAGGGAATCTCAGGCTTCTATCCATTCCCTATTCCACCCCTCTGCTCAGGATTGGGCAAGATTTTGTTTTATAAAGATGTCCATTGCTTTGAGGGGGAAACAGACCAAAGGAGAACTTCAATTTGGCTAATACAGAGTTAGGAATGAAAGATTTCTCAGGGCTCTGGATGAGCTGACGTTCCAAGAGTACAGAAAAAAAGAGTTTACTAAGTGCCTGGCAGCACTCTACTCCATGATTATATACCCTGTAGGGAAGCCCACATATATCAGGGAGAATTAGAGCAAGAAAGGGTAAGACTAAATCACTAATTATCTTTTATACCTCAAAGCTCACTAGCTTGGCTCCTATCAAGCAGGCAACTCATCTGCGGTACAGACTGACAAATGTACTCAATTCTAATGAGCCCTGTCATAAAACTGTACTCTTCAGTATGTCCTTTCACATAAGGAAATCACTGTACATGGGAAACTAGGCAGCATTTTATTTGCTTCCATTCTTGCCTAACCCTCGACCTTCCCATCCACTCTTCACCCAAATCAAGATGCCACTCTGCTTGCTACTTAAAACTATTCACTGGCTTCATACTCCACCTAGAAAAACAAAACCAGACAAACAAAAACTAACCTGTGCTTATGGATGTCATGATCTGCTCACCTTTCCAGGCTCCATTTTACAGTGAATTCCAACTAAGCACTTTCTGGCCTATACTGTCCCTCATAAGCAAGGGTCTCAACGCTTTTTTCCTGCCTCGCCAGCTTCTACTGCATTACAAGTCAGAAGTTCCCTGGGTAGTTCCCTGACTACCTGATCTAAAGTGGAACTCCAGTTACTCTCTTGACAGTCTTTGTTACACTTAATTCAACTTGCAATTATTTATATATTAATTTGCAATTATTGTTTATTGTTTTGGTTTAATTGTAAAATACCTGTCTACCTCACTAGATGGTTAAGCTTAGGGTCAAGAACTTTATTTGTTCTGGGGCACCTGGATGGCTCAGTGGGTTCAGTGGGTTAAAGCCTCTGCCTTCGGTTCAGGTCATGATCTCAGGATCCTGGGATGGAGCCCCGCATCGGGTTCTCTGCTCAGCGGGAAGCCTGCTTCCCCTTCTCTCTCTGCCTGCCTCTCTGCCTACTTGTGATCTCTGTCAAATAAATAAAAATAAAATCTTTAAAAAAAAAAAAGAACCTTATTTGTTCTATTCGCTTCTGTATTCTCAGCATCTTGTGTAGTACTCAACATGTGTCCAATAAGTAAAACAATGCAGATATATTAACTGAAGACTATTACACTGATAGCATAACGCTTAAGATACAGGCTGTGAGCTTCACTACTTAAAAACAAACACCAAGGAACCTCCTAAGCTTTTTGACTGGTTTTGGTATCAGGGTAATGGCCTCATGGAATGAATTTGGAAGTTTTCCTTCCTCTTCTATTTTTTGGAATAGCTTGAGAAGAATAGGTATTAACTCTTCTTTAAATATTTAGTTGAGTTCACTGGAGAAGCCATTTGGTCGCGGCTTTTGGCTGTTGGGAGTTTTTGATTACCAACTCAATTTTACTACTAATAATTGGTCTATTAAGATTTTCTGTTTCTTCCTGATTCAGTTTTGGAAGATTGTATGTTTCTAGGAATCTGTCCATTTCTTCTAGGTTGTCCAAATTGTTGGTATATACTTTTCCATAATATTCTCTTATAATTCTTTGTATTTCTGTGGTGTCATTTGCTATTTCTCTTCCTTCATTTCTGGTTTTGAGCGCTCTCCTTTTCTTGATGAATCTAGCTAAAGGTCTATCAATTTTGTTTATCTTTTCAAAGAACCAGCTAGGTTTTTTTTGTTTTAAGATTTTATTTATTTATTTGAAAGAAAGAAAATAGAGAGAGAGAAAGAGAGGGAGGGAGGGAGGATGAGCAGGGAGGCGGGGAGAAGGTGAAGCTGTCTCCCTGCTGAGCCGGGAGCCCGATACTGAGCTTGATCTCAAGACCCCAGGACCATGACCTGAGCTGAAGGTGGATGCTTAACAGACTGAGCCACCCAGGTGCCCCTCAAAGAAGCAGCTCTTGGTTTCACTGGTATTTTCTAGTGTTTCTTCTTAGTCTCTGTTTCACTTATTTCCACTCTAATCTTTATTATTTCCTTCCTTCTGGTAGCTTTGGGCAAGTCAATTTGGGTATGTCAATTATATTAAAAAAAATTCCTAGGCTTCTTCATCTTTAATTATTATTCTAATTCATGCATGCCTCAATATTTGTAATAATTCATCCATGTAACTATCACATACAATAACTTAAATTCCTTAAAACATGGCAAAATGATTAAAACTTACATTATATAACGGTGATATATGTGGTGCACTCAAGAAATGTATGTGGAATATTAGTTCTTAAAATTGACTTCTGAAAATTATCTATTGTAATTCTACCTTAAAACCTATAATTCTACTTTAAAATCTTTTCATGTAAATGAAGGAGTGCTTGCTTCGGCAGCACATACGCTAAAGTAAATGAAAGAATAAATTCTTTTTCTTTACTCTGTAGAACTTAAAAAATTACTTCAAGTTTTACAAAATTTAGTCTGAAAAGAAACATAAATAAGTGTTTTAAAAGAGAAAGTTCTTAATTCAGCCTGTAAAAGATAGGTGGTATAAAGTCATGAATGGGGTCATAATTCCACTACATTTGCCTAAAGGGTTGAGAATACTACCAATTAAAATACATCTTATCCTGGGGCCCCTGGGTGGCTCAGTCGTTAAGCGTCTGCCTCGGCCCAGGTCAGATCCCAGGGGCCTGGGATCGAGCCCCACATCGGGCTCTCTGCTCTGCAGGAAGCCTGCTTCTCCCGCTACCATTCCCTCTGCTTGTGTTCCCTCTCTCGCTGTGTTTCTCTCTGTCAAATAAATAAAATCTTTAAAAAAAAAAAAAA
>JAQQSY010006560.1:0-10981 GCA_028646535.1 Procyon lotor
TGGGGCGCCTGGGTGGCTCAGTCGTTAAGCGTCTGCCTTCGGCCCAGGTCATGATCCCAGAATCCTGGGATCGAGCCCCGCATCGGGCTCCTTGCTCGGCAGGAAGCCTGCTTCTCCCACTACCATTCCCTCTGCTTGTGTTCCCTCTCTCGCTGTGTTTCTCTCTGTCAAATAAATAAAAATCTTTAAAAAAAAAAAATAAAAATAAATGACATGACTTTTAATGGTTATGCTTTTTGGTATCTTAAGGATTCTTTTTTTTTTTTTTTTTAATAAAGATTTCGTTACTTGAGTGTGTGTGTGCGTGCATGTATGAGAACAAAGTGGGAGGGCAGAGGGAGAGGGAGGAGAGAGAAAATCCTCAAGCGGACTCACTGCTAGCCCTGGAGCCTGACACAGGACTTGATCCCACAACCCCGAGATCACAACCTGAGCTGAAACCAGGAGTCAGATGCCCAACCTACTGAGCCACCCAGGCACCCCAAGGATTCTTTATTAATTAAAAAATACCAGATGCTGCCGACCTTAAATATAAACACTGTATTGTTTTTCGTGTTCCAGATCAACAATAAAGCTGCCACTGGAGAGGAGGTTCCTCGTACCATTATTGTAACCACACGTTCTCAGTATGGATTACCAGAAGATGCCATTGTGTACTGTAATTTTAATCAGCTGTACAAAATCGACCCTTCTACTTTGCAGATGTGGGCAAATGTGAGTATGGGTAGATTGGTAATTCATGTCTAGAGGCTGGTAGAGATCATGTAGACCGTGTTGCTGAGGCTGCCCTCCACCCCCATGTAGGAGCTGTTATGCTTATTTCTACAAAAGAGTAAGAGTTTTCAGCCATTTTTGATTTAAAAGAAATTTTTTTTTATTTGGGTATGGTTGACACACAGTGTTTGTTTTTTTTTTTAATTTTATTTATTTATTTGGCAGAGAGCGAGAGACACAGCTAAAGAGGGAACAGAAGTAGGGGGGGTAGGAGAGAGAAGCAGGCTTCCCGCTGAGCAGGGAGCCCGATGCGGGGCTGGATCCCAGGACCCCGGGACCATGACCTGAGCCAAAGGCAGACGATTAATGACTGAGCCACCCAGGCGCCCCTTGATTTTCCCTTCTGGTGTCTAAATATCATGTTTTGAACCTTTTTAATTTATGTGTTCAAAACCAGGGATCAATAAACATTTTTTAAAGGGCCAGATGGTACATATTTTTGGTCTTGCAGTTCATACTGTCATATTTGCTTAACTCTGCCATTTGGAGCAGGCAAACACCATAGACATTATGTAATTGTGGGAGTATAGATGTGTTCCTATAAAGTTTTATTTACCAATACAGGCAACTGCCAGATTTGGCTTACAGGTTATAGTTTAGCAACCCATGGCCTAAACTGATAGCAAAAGCGTCTTGTCCACGTCCACCCATGCGTGATGATCTGGCCCTATTGTAGAGTTGTAATCGCGAAGGAATTGGTTTGTACTGGTACCTCTCGGTCAGTTCATCGGACCGGTTTACATAAGCAGGACCTCTGAAAGTTCTGAGCTTGACTATCCATAACTGGCTCTTACTCCACTGGGCTAAAATAGACGTGATCCTTGGTTGGTTGATTTTCTTTTTGATATTGGCAGGGTGGGGTTTTTCTTTTTGTATTTTTGGTGTTTTGTTTTAAAGGAGAAGTATGGGTGGAAGAGAAACAGACAGTAATCTCCCTTAACCTTTACTTCCCAGTGTTCAAAAGAGTCCAAAAACCAAAGGCTTTTTTCAGAAGTGTATGGCAGATTTATTTGGCAGCAAAACTACCTGACCTGATAGGTTGTCCTTTGGCCATTCAGCAGGAATATTCCTACATATCACAGCAGATGTACTAATGTGTGCGTTTACAGGGAGCTGCTGCTGAGAGTGTTATGGAAGCACTGTACTGTGTTTTTTTTTTTTTTTTTTTTAAATCTGAACTATCCCGGATTCTGAAATTCATCTCTTAGGACTTTCAGTTAAGGGATGGTAAACTTGTGTGGTAACGTTGAATACACGAAGATCCAAATCAGGGCTTGGCAAACTACGGTCTATAGAGCACATCCGACATACTGCCTGTTTTTGTAAATTTTATACACACAGTCATGCCTACTTGTTTGCGTATTGTCTGTAGCTGTTTTCCAGTGACAAGGACAGAATTGAGCAGTTACGACAGAGTCCATGTGGCTGCAAAGCCAAAAATACTTGTTCTCTGGTCCTTTACAGAACAAGACACCTGATCTTGACTAGGCACATAAAGTCAGGCAAGTGTGAGCTAACCTTATTTGTTGTGTCACGCTGGGGATTTAAAATTTGAAATGGAAAATTTCTCGCTCATCGACAAAAACCACTGTCAATAACGATTCCCGCAGGACACAGCTGCCTCAGATTTTGCCAATTAGTAACTTGTTTTGTGTCTTACGTCAGTCTTCTCTTTGAACTCTGGGGATAGCTAAGCAAAACAGGAACTGTAATTCAGTTGATCTAATTCATCTATGAGGGAAAGACAGAGTTCATCGTAGACTGCTATCTGGGTGACCAGAATGGACTGGTAGAATCATTAGAGCTCTGTGAGAGCCTTTCTTGAGAAGGGCAGAGCTGCCATTAAAAACTAATCTTATTTTCCCTATTTTAGATTTTAAAGCGTGTTCCCAATAGTGTGTTGTGGCTGTTGCGGTTTCCAGCAGTAGGAGAACCTAATATTCAACAGTATGCGCAAAACATGGGCCTTCCCCAAAACCGTATCATTTTTTCACCTGTTGCTCCTAAAGAGGAACATGTCAGGAGAGGCCAGCTGGCTGACGTCTGCCTAGACACTCCCCTCTGTAATGGACACACCACAGGGATGGATGTCCTCTGGGCAGGAACACCCATGGTGACTATGCCAGGTGAGTTGCTCATAAATCAGTGGAATCTTCCTTGTTCTTTTCAAAACCTCCTTGAGGGGAAGCAGTCTTTAGGTGAAATTGTGCGCACTAGAAGCAGCACTTAGGGCAAGATGATAAAAAATGAGCTTTGGTCCAAGTATAAGCACTCTGCTCCATTCTCCTCATCTGCATTGTGTGGGGTACTTAACATAAACAACATTATTAGTAACTGCTATTTACATTCTCAGATGTGTAGTTCGTTCTCTCTCTCTCTTTTTTTTTTTTATTGCAGGAGAGACTCTTGCTTCTCGAGTTGCAGCTTCCCAGCTCACTTGTTTAGGTTGTCTTGAGCTTATTGCTAAAAATAGACAAGAATATGAAGACATAGCTGTGAAACTGGGAACTGACCTAGAATAGTAAGTAAACTTTTCCATGAACAAATTTTATGGTAAAGGAGATAGATAAGGAAAATTTAGAATATAGGTGTTACAAAATGAATCATAAAATAAGGATAATATGAAATAGGTGATTTAAAAAAAAAAAAAAAAGAAATAGGTGATTTAGTTGTATGATCTCTAGATGAACTTCTGAACTTCCATAAAAGCAGTGACCGGTAGGTGTGCCTATGTAAAGAGTAAATGGCTAAATAAAAATGAGTCAAGAAAATTAAAAGGCAAGCAAAGAGGGAAAGAAAATCTTTGTTTCTGTTTCAAATAATAGCCTGACTATATATATAAAGACCAAAGAACATTCACATCTTAAATTCCTTAAAAGAAAACTAAACGTGGAAATGAACAGACAACTCACTGAACTAGAAATACAAATGGTTAATAAGAGAAAGTTTCAACCTCTGTAGTAGAAATGTAAATATAAAATAACATTGTGGTATAACCATTATTTGCCTAGGAAAAAAAATATTTTTAGTATGGTACCAGTGATGGGGGAACGTTGAGGTGCTGGCCTTTTCATGCATTTCAGACAGTGATTAAATTGGTACAACCCTTCCTCAAAATTTTAAGAGCCTTAAGGCAAACAGCCAGACCTTTGACCCTGTGAGGGTGCTACATCTTCACTGTAGCGTAAGGGAAAACCCAGCATAACTTCAGTGCCCTAAGTAGGTGGGAATTAGAGGGGTAGTGCTTAGGTAAGTGATGCTTTAGCTATACAATGAAGTAGTGTTTCTCTCTTAAATGAGGCTTTTCTTTGGGTGTTACTGGTAATTTTTTTTCTCTGTGTTTTTCTGAGAAGTAGCATATTCTAGAGAGACCGCTTGGGGCTTTGAATCCGCACTCTCCCACTTACAGGCTTTGTGACCTTGGGCAAGTTAGTCTCTCTTTGCCTTTTTCCATCTGCAAAATGGGGATGAATGATAGTACTTATCTTGCAGAGATGTGAGGATTAAAAAAAAAGATGTTTCCTGTAAAGCACTTAACAAAAGTTCTTGGTAAGCATTCAGAAGATGTTAAGCATTTATTACTTTCAAAATTTTCTCCGTTGAACATCATATACATCTAAGAAGAATGAATGAAAATTTTGAGCTCAGTCATTAAAAAATTAATTTTTAGAAAAATTAAAAAAATTTTGTGTCCATCATTCTAGAGATAACTACAGTAAATATTTTAGTGTATTTAAAATTTTTTTAGAAGCTTAGTTGATTTCATGTGATACTTTCCCCCAACATTTTGTTATAAAAATTTTCAATCTTATAATAAACTTCTATACCTACTGCCTAGATTTTACCATTAACACTTGACTATCCTTGCTTTATCACACATCTGTCCATCTATTTATTCCTTTATCCATATAGCAGTCCATCTTATTTGATACATTTTGAGGTAAATTGCAGACCTCCGTACTCCGAAATACTTCAGAATCGACATCGTTGACTAGAGTTTAATATTTACTTATTTTGGAGGTAGAATTTATATACAGTGACATGCACAAATCTTAAAAATTTGAGTTTTGAGGCCTCCCTTTGTAACCCAAACCCGTAGCAGTATATGGAGACATCATCACTCCGGAAAGTTCCTTCACGGTCCTTCTCAGTTGTTCCTCCACACCAAGCCTCAGGACAGCTACTGCTGTCCTGAATTTTTTCCCCCATCACTTAGTTTTGCCTTTCTAGAACCTTATACAAATGAAGCCATACAGTATGCACTCTACAGGTTTTTTTTCACCTAGTGTAATGTTGTGAGATTGATCCCTGATGTTGGCTTATATCACTACTTCATTCTTTTTTTATTGCTGAGTAGTATTTCATTGTATCACGCACCACAGTTAACCATTCTCCCGTTGACACGGAACTTAGAACAATAGGGCACAGAAGTACGTTTATTTGAAAGGTAGCATCAACACAGTCATGGTTGGGTTGAGGCCAACATAACGTGTAGCCATTTTACTTGTTCTGTCACAAAAACAAAGTTTTTTTCAGTACTTGCTTTTAAAAACGCACAGGAGTATTCCAGCTTCTCACTGTAAAGTAGTAATTCTCTCCATAGAAGAAGAATCTCATGACAAGTTATATATTCACAAGAGGAATTGAGAATTCTTTACCCCTCTGTTCCCAGAAGGATCGATTGCTTCTTTTCCCTGTTTTGAATAGAACCATGGTCTTGGTGATATTAGGAACACTTTTTGATAATATCTAAATAAATAATTCACGTGTAAGTGGAAAATGATCGCAGTAGACATAGTACATTTCTTATCCCCTGGAGTATTTTTCCTATTTCATTAAAATATTCATAAACCGAAGACTTCATCTCACATTTGTGAGATTGTGAGCTATTGTAAATGATGCTTCAGTGACCATCTCGGCATGGTCAGGTTTGCCTGCATCTCTGGTTATTTCCTTTTGAGTAGATTTAAACGTGTTACTGATTGGTCAGAGGGTTGTTGTGAACATTTAAGTCTCTTAACCCATTGCTAAATCGCTTATGAAAACGGTAAGCAGTGTACATTCTAACTGGTAGTGCATAGGAATAGACATGTGTGATTGCCAATTCTTTCTTTTAAAGGTAGAAGTGAGCTGAAATGGAGAAAGCGTGGGATCTCGTGGATATACTTCTTTAGGAAAGAACTGAATATTTTCAGAGGACGTGGAGGCGAACTTGATTATTCTAAGTGTTAGCATTACGTTAGCTGTGATCGTTCCCTTTTTCAGCGTTGAGGTCAGCGTGGCCAGTCAGAAGAGAAAACAGTGTGAAGTCCAGTCATGTATTTTACTACAAAGGTGACTAGGAATTTGTGAGGGCTGGTTCTGAGTTTTTCTGCTCTGATATGTAAACTTGGTTCTTTTTTGATTTCTTACCTAGCCTGAAGAAAATTCGTGGCAAAGTCTGGAAGCAGAGAATATCTAGCCCTCTGTTCAACACCAAACAATACACAATGGAACTAGAGCGGCTCTATCTACAGATGTGGGAGCACTATGCAGCTGGCAACAAACCCGATCACATGATTAAGCCTGTCGAAGTCACTGAGTCGGCCTAAATAAAGACTGGATGCACAGGAGATTGCCCCCATACCTGAGCCTCAACCTTCTGGGGAAAGGGAACTAGATAACGTACTTTTTGCTTATCTGTGCGGTATCATGTTGCAGATGGGTGACAAACGATAATAGAATAGCACAGCCAGACTTGCTTCCTGCATGATAGGGAGAGACACGAGAGATGGGAAACTGCTGCTCCACAAGGAGTCTCCACAGAATTTTGCAGCGACCAGGTGGTGCATAGGTCTGGAAGGTCTGATCTCCCTTGGTCTTCCGTGGGATGGTTAGTGTGGAGGGAGATAGAGATTGTCCGGCCGTTTTGTGATTCCATGGATTGATTGAGTCTTCTGAATTAATTTTTTTCTTTCTATTTTGGGTATTGGAGCTTTTAAAACTGTTTGGTTTCAGGTATTTTTACTCATGTGAAGTGTGTATGATTCTCTTGAGATAAGGTTTTAAGCTAAAATGTTGCTCCTTGTTTTAGTTTCTGAACTCTACAATTAATGGGGACTTTGCTGGTGTAGTCTTTTTTATAGGTTTTATAAACCACTTGAGCCTATATCAGTCGTTTTAGTGTCTGACCTAATGTTCGGAGCTATCAGTGCTTTGTTGGTTTAGATGATGACTCAAAAATTTCCTCTGGTCCGTTTCCCATTTCCTTCTCTTCCCTTCCCCTCCTTTAAAGTTTCTCCTGTAACTCAGCTAACAAGACGAAGTCTGATTTTAAATATCCCAGAGTGTTTCTCTTAAACACAGCATCTGGTGCCAAATGAAAATTCTTAGGAGTGATCATTAATTATGCAGGGCATAGTTGTGGTACTGTCATTGATGATGATAATAGAGATTTTCTTGGGGGGGCCTAGTTTTGACCTATTTCACCAGTGTTTTACCTTTGACTGCCCCTCTATGCTGCTTCCAAAAGTGATAGTGTGTGATAAGATTTTTACCTTCCTTTCTCGAGTTTGTTTTTTTTTTTTTTTTTTTTAAGTGAGTCCTGTTCTTCCTATTTCTTTCAGCAGAAATGAAATCCCAGGTAAGTATAAGTATTCACGTATTTGATCAGTAAGTCACAGTTACCTTCGATACATTAAATGACTTTCATCAAAAAAGATGTTCGAGGTAAAATGCTCTGAAGGACCAGCTATGTAAACAAGTAATCATTTTTCAGACCTTCTCGGGTATTCTATAGTGACTGTCTTTTGGACTTGGTCTCGAAGTCTGTACGGACCAGCCTCAGTGGTAGCAAGCGGTTTGCTACGTGGTTTGAAGTGCAAGTCAGACTTCGGCCCTCCTGGGGCTCGAGTTCTTGGTGTTAAACCCATAGGAATAAAATTACTGAATTTCAAAAAAGGATCGAGGGCTTGAGGCTTAAGCCAGCATATGAATATGTGTTTTGTGTTGCTGTACTGTACCTACGCTCTCCAGTCACAGATAACGTTTTGTCTGCTAGTAGTGTTCTAGATTTATAATGTCTTTCCAAAGCGCTGAGGCAGTGCACCTATTCTGTAGTTGCAGCTGATGCCTGAATGTATCCTAGCCGACAAATTATTGATTACTAAGAACCTGAATTCTGAGAGATTCTTACTGTTAACCAAAATCCGAGCGAGGAGTCTCAAGGGTAATTCTTGCCAGAATTACGTGCTCAATGAACTGTGTACCTTTTAAAAATGTAAATCAAGAAACATCAGTTTAGGGATTTAACTTATTTTTTACCTGATGGAGCTACCAGTCAGAGGTTGCCAGCATGGTTTCAGATAAACTGATGTTGGAAATTCACCAAACTACTTACTGTGGAATAGGAGAATATACTTCCAGTGCCCTCCAGGCTGTGACCTTACAGCCATCTTACATAGCACAGCATTCCTCCTATGGGGATGGACTTTTTCCTGGCACGAAAAGTAGCCGCTCTGGTTGAAGCTTTGCTTATCGTAATAGGCTTTTGTTTCCAGGTAACATGTCTGTGGAAGACTTAATTCTGAATAGAGCTATAGATATTACTGGAAACTAATTGTTTTTTCTATCATACTCTGCTTTATCAAAAAAGTAAAACATTTAAATTGTGCTACAGAAATCCAGATGTTGTCTTGCGATCTTTAAACAATAAATGAATGATTTGCCCTTAATATGGCTGATGTATTTTGTATTCTGCGGAATTGAGCTTTGGACAAAAAAACAGGGTCACCCCGCGATGAAACTTGTATTTGAACAGCCCCCAACAACTGGAGGACCACATTTCCCTTGCGGAGCTGTGACCTTAGGAATTCTTTTGTTTTCTCGGCCAGGTCTATCCGATCCCTTAGAGAACAACAAAGCTCTGACTCCCAGCACGCCCATTCATGGTGGTTTTTGTTTGGCCTAACGACCGACCGGGCCTGCTCTGGCTGTAGTCCTACTCGAACTAGTCATGTTCTGTGTGGTGGTTGAACCCAGCCACAGGTATGAGGGAGGATATGGGTGCAGCAGAGACCGGAACAGACCATTTAGCTGTCGGTTTTCTCAGAGATAATAAATGAGAAAAAAAAATTTTCAATAATATTTCTGGGGCGCCGGGCTGGCTCAGTCGGTAGGTCATGCGACTCCATCTCAGGGCCATGAGTTAAAGCCCCGTGTGGGGCGTAGAGCTTTACATTAAAAAAAAAAAAAAGAAAATTTCAGCTAAATTACTTCCCAGGCTCCGTGGGTTTTGACCCTCAAAGTCCTGATGGAGATCGGTGTTTGTTTCCTAAACGGTGGCGGGGAAGAAAGGTGTCAGGCAGCCTATTCAAAGGTTTCCGCCCCTACCCTCTTTTATCCAATTCCTGACCCATTCAGAAAGTACCTTTATGTATGTAGGCAGTTTGGTGCTTAAGAGTTTAGATTTTTTAAAAGATTTTATTATTTTTAAAGGTCTTATTTGTTAGGGAGACCGCACAAGCAGAGGGGAGGCGCAGAGGGAGAGGGAGAAGCAGGCTCCTCGTTCAGCCGGGAGCCCGATTTTGCGGGGGGTGGGGGGCTCGATCCTCCCACGCCAGGACCCTGAGATCGCGAACTGAGCCAAAGGCAGACGCCGCTTAAGACTTTATTTTCTTTTTTTAAGATTTTATTTATTTCACAGAGACACAGCGAGAAAGGAACACGAGCAGGGGGAGTGGGAGAGCGAGAAGCAGGCTTCCCGCTGAGCAGGGAGCCCGATGCGGGGCTCGATCCCAGGACGCTGGGATCGTGACCTGAGCCGAAGGCAGAGGCCCAAGGACTGAGCCACCCAGGCGCCTCAAGATTTTATTTTTGAGTAATCTCTACGATGCCGGGCTGGAGCTCCCATCCGACGCTGCTGGAGTTTGAATCCCAAGGCTGGCACTTAGTAGCCATGTGATCTCTATAAAATGAGTGCTAACATTGCCTGCCTCTAAAACCCTCGGGAACAGTGCCTAGCATGAAATAAACGCAATATTATTACTATCTTTACAAGCACGGAGGTTTTATCTGTGTTCTGTTGGGCACGTGCTCAAATTATGAGACGTACGGGCGGCTGCCGGAGAAGTGGCACGGTCTAGAAAGCATTTACTTCCCCGGTTTATTTTTCTCGGTGTGCGCGGAGTGAGTGCCAAAAAGCTTCAAGTAACCAACCCCTCTATCTCCAGGGTTCGGAGGGTTCTGGAAGCAAACGTCACAGTGAAGCGTTGCCAGGCGCTGTTGGATTGGTGCCTTGCCCTTATCTAGGGGTCTAGGTGGCTTTCCCCCTCCCCTCCAGCTCACAGTAGTTGGGGGGGACAGGCAAACAGGCTTAGAGGTTTGGGCGATTTCGGCAAGGAACGGGGGCTTGCTTTATCCACGTTCTCACAAAGATGAAACCTTGGGGGAAGATTCCGCCCAGTTCTTCCGTGCCACGCAAGGTTGATGTAGCGATCGACAAAATACAGAAACCGGCTCGGGGACCAGAGCTCGGCGGGAAATAGCGCTTTCGGTGACAAAATAAGCGGCACCCGTGGAAGGGATAGAGCTGACTCCGGAAGCACTGTGGCTGGGCGCCAAATTTGAGTTCCTAGCCGCGAAGTTTAAATTTGCCCCGTGACTACGCTGTGATAGGTGGGTCCAGGGAGCAGGAGAACACGTCAGTTCCTATGACCCCCCCGCGTCGAGCCCGGGCTCTATAAAAGTTCTCGCTCCCGGCGTCTCCTCGCAGTCGCTCGGGAGCTCCCACGCCATCCACAGCCACTTGGAGGTGAGCGGTCACGCTAGAGGCGGCCGGAGCAGGTAGGCGGCTCAAGGGGGTCAAGTGGGTACCGAGCGGGAACAGTCTTGAAGCTCATCCTAGTTGAGTGGGCTTAATTAAATCAGGACCGCCGCATGCCCTGACTGACCATGAACCTTGGGGCCGAGATTACAGCAAAATATTTTGCCAGCTTCTACTTTTAAAAAAGCCTTTTAGAACAAGCGATTTTAATTTTTTTTTTTTTTTAGCGATATTAACTCCGCTAAAGCGAAGATGAGGATGGGGGAGTTTGTGTGGAGATGCCAATGGGGGCCTGAAGGAGAAGGGGTTTGGGGGAGGTGGTGTGCAGTTGTGGGTGGGGGTGGCCTAGGTTTGAGCTGCGGAAGGACTCACGGAGATTGCTGAGTAAGGGGACGTGGAGGGCTG
>JAQQSY010006561.1:0-10981 GCA_028646535.1 Procyon lotor
ATTTTTATTGATTTGGAGGGGGGTTCTCTGTACCTCCTGGATTCTGATGCTTGTTCCCTTTGCCAGATTAGGGAAATTCTCTACAATAATTTGCTCCAATATACCTTCCGCCCCTGTCTCTCTTTCTTCTTCTTCTGGGATCCCAATTATTCTAATATTGTTGCTTTTTTTGGTATCACTTATCTCTCGAATCCTCCTCTTGTGGTCCAGTAGTTGTTTGTCTCTCTTTTTCTCAGCTTCTTTATTCTCCGTCATTTGGTCTTTTATATAGCTGATTCTTTCTTCAGTCTCATTTATTCTAGCAGTGAGAGCCTCCATTTTTAATTTTACTTCATTAATAGCTTTTTTAATTACTACTTTGTTAGATTTTATTTCTTTTATTTCTCCAGAAAGGGCTTTTATTTCTCCCGAAAGAGATTCTCTAATATCTTCTATGCTTTTTTTGAGCCCTGCTATCATCTTGATAAGTGTCATTCTGAACTCTATTTCTGACATATTACTAATGTCTGCATTGACTAGGTCTCTCGCCATCAGTACTGTCTCTTCTTTTTTTTTTGCGGTGAGTATTTCCGCCTTGTCATTTTGTCAAGGTAAGAGTAGATGGGTGAGAGAGCACGATTCTCTGGAGTTCTGCAGTTTTCACTGATTGATTAACTAGGTCTTGGCTGGATATTCTCGCTGCTCTTCTGGGGGAGGGGCCCATTGCCGTGGTTCTCAAATGTCTTTGCCCGAGGAGGAATTGAACCCCCCTTGCCAAGGGATGGGCCAAGCACTTTGCTCAGGTTGTCTCTCAGGAGTCTTTGTTCCCTGAGCGCTTTCTGTACCACCCTGGAGACCGGGAATGAAAATGGCGGCCTCCCAGTCTCCGGCCTAGAGGAGCCGAGTGCTGGGCGCCGTGGTCCTCCACAGGCCCTTAGAGGAGAGCCATTATCACTCCTGTCTCCCTTGTCTGCGGGTGGCACTCTGTGCTCAGCTAGCCCGTGGCAGAGCGCCTCTATCTGTGGCGCGCAGTCCCGTCTGGAGTCCCCAAACCTGTGGTTTTCTTTTCTTGTATTGTCTTTGTCTGATTGTGATGCCAAGGCAATACTGGTTTCACAGAATGTGAATATTGATAAAAATTGTATAAATATTTTGACCATTTTAGTTTACTATGTGTTACGTCCCTTGACTAGAATTTAAATTCTTCAAGGATAACAGTTTTATTTTCTGAGTTTTCAAGTCAAAGCTTTAGTTCCATAGGGCTGAAGGGTTTGGGTGGGACTCACGATTTTCCCAGTGGCATCACTCCCCTCCTCTATGTCTACACCACCATAGGAGGCTCTTCCAATCTCTTGCCTGTCTTAGCCTCTAATATCACTGGGAGAATCTGGTGAAAATCTGTAGGGAAGAGTGTGGGTACGTACTAATTCTCATATGATTTGGGTGCCTCTCACACTAGCTTATACCTTGTTTCTAGCTTTGTCAAAAAAAATTTACCTCTTACTTCTACGGTATCTGATCTCTTTTCCTGCCATGTTCTACCATTGGTTGGGCAAGTGCTTATATCCCATTTATCTTGGAGAAGGCCTGCCTTTCTTTGAATTTGGGGCTATTTAGTTAACCTAAGACCTCAGGTCTCTAATGGGTTAAAGAAAAGTTACAAATATATAGCTGATCTAGCTCTTGCCTATTTGAGTGGGATCAATACTCCTTATTTTCTATATACCTAGAACTCTTCACCTTTATACTTTCTTGTATCTTAATTGAAATCTCAATTAATACATAATGAAATAGAATTTTAAATGTATGTATTGAAGTCTTATTGGCCTTACAAGTGCATAGGTTTTTTTTTTTATCGTAATAAAGAAAATGCATAGTACCTTATCTTTATTATTATACAATTAATATTAGGGTTGTTATTTGACCAACAGTGTAACTACACAGTTTTCAGAAGGGACTTTTGGGAGGATTGAGAGCCATCCTTCAATGAGGTTTTCTCTCTTTTACATTACTGGAGGCTAAAAGTCCAAAACCAAGGTGTCAGCAGGGTTGGTCCTTTGTGAAGTCTCTCTACTTAGCTCGTAGATGGCCACTTTCTCTCTGTGTCCTAATCTCTTTTTATAAGGATGGCACTCAGATTAGGGCCACCCAATGACCTTATTTTACCTTAATTACCTCTGTAAAGGCCCAAATTCCAAATACAGTCACATTCTGAGGTATTGAGTATTAGGGCATTAACACATGAATTTTGGAGAGCACAATTCAGCTTATAACCCTCCTCAACTACAGCTCCAATCAGGTGGCCTACTACCCTGGCTCCAAATTCTAGTAGGCTCCAATCAGTATAATCTTCCTCTCCCTGAATCAGACCTAGGGACAACAACAGCTTCCCACTCTCTTAGTCTCCTGCTGCCTCAGCTGTTATCTTGAGTTTTGTTAACCTTGACACACTTTTCACTAAGAAATTCTTTATTACGGTTACTTGAACAATCCAATTGTTCAATCTGATTGGATACTATTTCCTGCTGAGACAGTATTCTAGCACCTTCTCTGTAGATCCCTTATCAACTTCCCTTTCCTGCTTCCAATGTGCCTGCACATTGTATGGCAACTCTCTGACTCCTTGTCCATGTGCCCTATGGAACTGCAAATTCCTTTGCAGTAAAATCCAGGCCTTTTTATTTTTGTATGTTTAGGGCTTTAGCCTGGTATCTGGTGTGTAGTACATGCTCAAAATTGTTGTACAATTAGTTATTGACTAATGACTCACTTCCTCCCAACCCCGCCATTACTCTCTTTCTAGGATTAGGTTGTATAGAAACCTAATACATCATCTCGAGGCTATGGAAACAGCTTTCTAGTGGATCTTACTGTTCCACCTTCAGTACTAATGACAAGTTAATCTTCCAAATAAGTGATTCTCAGAGAGATATAGCATTTAAAACATCCACACTCAACCTTTACCTACCTTTAATTTCTCATTCTCCTAACTATGCCCATAACTACCACCCACATTCCAGCTGTCAGCCTTTGTGCTATTGCTCACATGCTTCCCTCCATATGAAGCAGCTGTTACCCTCTTTGTTTTCAGCTGGAATCTTATCAAGCCTTTGAGGTATGGATGTTCACAATATCACTATATCATGGGTATTTTAAAAATTACAAAAGCAGTTGTGCCATGGGTTAACCTAGTTTCTAGGTGGTGGGAAGGTGGAAGAATCTCAGAGGATGCGCTTAGGTTATGAGAGGGGAATGTGGAATAGCAAATAATTTCCGTTATTGTTTATCTGTATGACCCTAAGAAAATCACTTAATGTTTTGGTGCCTTAGTAGCCAAATATCTTAGACTAGAATCTGATGCTAGTCAAAGGCCCTTTGAGTCCCATAATTTGATTTTCTTTAATATATGCCAAATATGATTTGCTGATTAAGCTCACTACCAACAATCTATCTCTTGATGCCAGGTTTTCCTCAAGAAGTATCGAAGAAAAGTTTTCCCTTCACGAGGTTAAATATCCCCCAAACCCATATATATATATGGGTTATATCTATCTATCTATCTATCTATCTATCTATCTATCTATCTATCATCTTCCCTTGAAGTCTTCCCTTAGAAGATGGTATTTGTAAGAGTATCTGGTAAAGGACAAGGGCAGAATGTGGTAATGGTGAGAAGTGGGAAGCCATTAAATTCAGTTTTAACTTCTAAGCAAGAGCACTTTCTGGCACTGTTCTTATTATATCTAGACATAAGATGCATGCATCACTCCCTATATCACCACACTTTTGCACTTCTGAAAATTATACTTTATGAACCAGGAGTTTCAGAATGTGGCATTAAGACAGGCAATCTTGGGGCACCTGGATGGCTCAGTGGGTTAAAGCCTCTGCCTTTGGCTCAGGTCATGGTCTCAGGTTCCTGGGATTGAGCCCTGCATCAGGCTCTCAGCTCATCAGGGAGCATGCTTCCCCTCTCTTTCTGCCTGCCTCTTTGCCTACTTGTGATCTCTTTCTCTGTGTCAAATAAATAAATAAAATCTTTTAAAAAAAAAGAAAGAAAAGGGGCATCTGGGTGGCTCAGTGGGTTAAAGCCTCTGCTTTTGGCTCAGGTCATGATCTCAGGGTCCTGGGATCAAGCCTCGCATCAGGCTCTCTGCTTGGTGGGGAGCCTGCTTCTCTCTCTCTCTCTCTCTCTCTCTGTCTGCCTCTGCCTACTTGTGATCTCTCTGTATCAAATAAATAAATAAAATCTTAAAAAAAAAAAGAAAGAAAAAGACAGGCAATCTTATATTCTTAGCTCTAAACCATTGTGCTTGAAACAACACATGAGTGTATATGTTTATAAAGAATTTGCATTTTTCTGCACCATACACAAAGATAGACTCAAAATGGGTGAAAGACCTCAATGTGAGACAGGAAGTCATAAAAATCCTAGAGGAGAACATAAGCAGTAACCTCTTCGACATCAGCCATGGCAACTTCTTTCAAGATATGTCTCAAAGGCAAGAGAAACAAAAGTGAAAGTGAACTTTTGGAAGTTCATCAAGATAAAAAGCTTCAGTATAGCAAAAGAAATAGTCAACAAAACTTAGAGGCAATTCACAGAATGGGAGGAGATATTTGCAAATGCCACTGCAGGTAAAGGGCTGGTTTCCAAGACCTACAAAGACCTTCTCAAACTGAACAACCAAAAAACAAATAATCCAGTCAAGAAATGGGCAGAAGACATGAACAGACACTTCTCCAAATAAGACATACAAATGGCTAATGGACACATGTAAAAATGTTCATCATTTAGCCATCAGGGAGATTCAAATAAAAACCACATGGAGATTATCACCTTACACCAGTTAGAATGGCAAAAATTGGCAAAGCAAGAAGCAACAAATGTTGGAGAGGGTGTGGAGAAAGGGGAACCCTCCTATGCTGTTGGTAGGAATGTAAGTTGGTACAGCCACTTTGGAAAACAGTGTAGAGGTTCCTCAACAAGTTAAAAATAGAGTTACTCTAAGACCCAGGAATTGCACTACTGAGTATTTACCCCAAAGATACAGATGTAGTGAAAAGAAGGGCCACAACATCCTAATGTTCATAACAGTAATGTCCACAATAGCCAAACTGTGGAAAAAGCAGAGATGCCCTTTGATAGAAAAATAGATAAAGAAGATGTGGTCCATATATAAAATGGAATATTACTTAGCCATCAAAAAGGATGAATACACAACTTTAGCATCAACATGGATGGAACTGGAGGAGATTTTGCTAAGTGAAATAAGTCAGACAGAAAAAGATAAATATCATATGGTTTCACTTATTTGAGGAACATAAAGAATAGCATAGATGACATTAAGAGAAGGAAGGAAAAAATGAAGGGTGGGAGGAATCAGAAGGGGAGATGAACCATAAGAGACTATGGACTCTGTCTGGGAAACAAACTGAGGGTTTTAGAGAGGAGAGGGTGGGGGAATGGGTTAGCTCAGTGATGGGTATTAAGGAAGGCACATATTACATGGAGCACTGGGTATTATACACAAACAATGAATCATGGAACATTACATCAAAAACTAATGATGTGGACTTAGAGGAAGATGGTAGAGAAGTAGGAGACCCTGTTCCAACCAGTCCCCCAAAGTGAGCTGGATATACACCAGAACACGCTGAACACCCATGAAATCAGCCCGAGAAATAAGATTATTCACTTCTGGATCTCTACAGGAGCAGAAAGCAGAAGTAGAGATGTAAAGCAGAGTGGGAATGCTTGGACCTATATCAGAGGATAAACAGAAGGGGGAGGGAGCCACCAGAAGCGACCCATGGAAAGTAATACCCCAAATGAAAGTGCCCTGTGGTTGGGGACCAGCATTAACTTAGAGTCTGGTTAAAAACACTTAAAAAGAGCAAAAGATCCTAAGGAGCAACTAGTGGAAGTGGGTGGTCATGGGCACGGACTTAAACCCACGTTCCCAGGAAGGACACCACCACAGGGGACCCCCTCTCCCATGTCAAAGAGAGACCAGCGCGGGGTCCAGTCCGTGGTCCATGAGCCTGCAGATTTACACTGCTTGCACCACTTTGTGGGATAGGTGCACTCCTGTAAGTGCCTTAGAGAGCCTGGTGTGGTCCATGATCCTGCAGCTTCCTTCTATGTGCATCACTGTGTGGATTGGGTGCACTCCTGAAAGTGCCTAAGAGAGCCCTGTGTGAGCCTTAGCCAGTGGTCTCTAGAACCTCCAATATCCCCCTCTAGTCCCAGAGTCTGGGTGCTTCCAACTGTGCTTGAGGGAACCCAGCAGACTACAACCGGGGTGGGCCAGGAGCCTGGAGAGCAGGCCCGGCAATGGTGGCCACCAAAAGCAAACTTCCCAGACTACTATAGCTTGTAGCTTTGGTGGCATGGGGTTGCAGAGGCCAGCAGGAACCATGCAGGATCCCTGAGATGGGGGCTGGGGAGGTGCACCTCCTGTGAAAGGCTGTGGTGTGAGCGGAGTTTGCATATAGGTCGTCTGTGTGTTCTGGACCACCCAGAGGGGAGCAGACTGAGGTTCTCTCGGAGGCGGAGGTCTCAGTATGGGCAGATTCTTTGCTCAGACCCTCTGAAAAGCCCACAAAAAGCCGCAAAAGAACAAAAATCTCCAGAAAACAAAAGCCTCAAAAACCGGTTTCCACAGAACTGAGCCCCAAGATAGTTGGCAGGGCAACTCAACCCAAGCAAGATTGACTGGAAAAAAACGTGGCAGGAACCCTCCCCCAGAAGACAAGCCAAAACCAAGAGGACAATAATCACAGGGTCCCCATAAAACTGTAAAACCCCAAAATATATTAAGCTCCTGATAATGCCTTAAAACTTACATATTTCATACATATAAGTTTTTTCTATTTTTTCTTTTTGGATTCACTCTCACGATTCGTTGGCTTTTAATTTTTTTCTTTAAACTACTTAACATTACAACTAGAGGCTTAATACAGCAATACACTCAGGAAGATCTGAAATAACCTTCCTTGAATGCATCAAGGATTTATAACCACCTCCCATCTTATCCTTCTATCAGTGTTTCTCTGTAGTTGTTTTTGTTCTGGTATTATATAAATCTTATTCTTGGGGTTCATTCTGACTAGGTTCTTTTATTTCTTGTCATTTACTTTTGTCGGTCTTTATGTTTGTTTGTGTTTGTTTTTTTTTACCTTATAAATCTTATTTTGGGGGCTCATTTTGGCTGGCATTTCTTTTTTTCCCTTTCTCTCTCTCTCCTTTTTTCTTTTTTTTTCTTTCTCTTTGGTGGTGAATTCAATTGCTCTGAAACATTCCAGGGTGCACCTTGTGTGGATTGTGGGTGATATATTCAGTTATACATCCCCTATACCACTTCCCATCAAAATCACTAGAAGAAGGAACACCCAACAGAGGAAAAACCCAGAGACTGTGCCCTCTCCTTCAGAACTATTGGATATGGACATACACAGTATGTTGGAAAGGGAAATTCAGGGTAATGATTATCCAAGGAATGGCTAGGATGGAGAATAACATTAATGACAACATAGAATCTCTAAGGGCGGAGTTGAGAACCAGTATGGCAGATGTTAAAAATGTTATCAATGAGAACCAATCAAACCTAAATAGTCTAACAGCTAGAGTAATGGAGACAGAGGATAGAATTAGTAATCTAGAGGACAAAATGGAAGAAAAGAAAGGTCGGAGACAGAGGATAGATTTAGTAATCTAGAGGACAAAATGGAAGAGAAGAAAGGTCAGGAGGAGGGCTGGAACAAACTGCAAACTGCTTAGGAACGAGGAAAAAAGACTTAGGGAAATAAAGGATGCCATGAAATGTTCCAACGTCAGAATTATTGGAATCCCTTAGGGGTGGAGAAAGACAAAACACTAGAAGGTATAGCTATACAAATTCTAGATGAATATTTCCCCAATCTGGGGAATGGAACAAGTGTTTGAGTCGTAGAGGCAGAAAGGACACCCCCCAAGATCAACAAGTCTAGAAAGGTACTCAAACACATAATTGTAAAATTATAAATTAATGAGAATTATAATTTTAGGGGCACCTGGGTGGCTCAGTGGGTTAAAGCCTCTGCCTTCGGCTCAGGTCATGATCTGGGATCGAGCCCCGCATTGGGCTCTCTGCTCAGCAGGGAGCCTGCTTCCCCTTCTCTCTCTGCCTGCCTCTCTACCTACTCGTGATCTCTCTCTCTGTCAAATAAATAAATAAAATAATCTTAAAAAAAAAAGAATTATAATTTTAGACAAGAGGTCCTTAGGGCAGCTAGGAGGAAGAGATTTCTTACGTACCAAAAAAGGCACATCAGAATAACGTCAGACCTGTCCACAAAAACCTGGTAAGCCAGAAAGGGCTGATATGATATATACAGGGCATTAAATGAGAATAACATGCAGCCAAGAATATTTTACCCAGCAAGGTTGACATTCAAAATGGATGGAGAGATAAAGAGCTTCTAAGATTGGCAAGATTTAAAAAGTCTGTGACCACCAAGCCAAACACTACAAGAAATATTAAGGGGGATTCTAAAGAAGAAGAAAGAACATATGAGTAACACAGAACAGAAACACAGAATCTATAGAAACAAGGACTTCACAGGCAACATGATGTCAATAAACACTTACCTTTCAATAATCACTCTCAACATGAACAGCCTAAACGTTCCCATAAGATGGCACAGGGTTGCACAATGGATAAAATGAAAAGACCCGTTCATATGCTGTCTACAAGAGACACTTTTGGAACCTAAAGATACATCCAGACTGAAAGTGAAGGGATGAAGAACCATCTTTCATGCAAACGGGGTTCAAAAGAAAGCTGGGGTAGCGATACTCATAACAGATCAATTAGATTAAGCTAAAGACTATAGTCAGAGATACAGAAGGTCACTACATCATTCTTAAAGGGTCTGTCCTCCAAGAAGATCTAACAATTGTAAATATTTATGCCCCAAATGTAGGAGGAGCCAATTACAAAGCCAACTGTTAATCAAAATAAAGAGTCATATTGATATGAATACACTAATAGTAGGAGATCTTAACACGCCATTTTCAGTAATAGACAGATCATCCAAACAGAAAATCAATAAAGAAATAAAACCTTTAAATGACATGTTGGACCAAATGGACCTCATAGATATATGCAGAACATTCCACCCTAAAACAACAGAATACTCATTCTTCTCAAGCACATGTGAAACTTTCTCCAGAATAGATTTGTGACTGGGTCACAAATCAGGAATCAACTGATACCAAAAGACTGAAAGAATTCAGCATCCGTTCCTGATTAAAACTCTTCAAAGTATAGGGATAGAAGAAACATTCCTCAACATCATAAAGTCTATCTATGAAAAGCCCACAGGAAATATCATTCTCAATGGGGAAAAGCTGACAGCCTTCCCTTTGAGGTCAGGAACAAGACAAGGATGCCCACTCTCACCACTCTTGTTCAACATAGTACTAGAAGTCCTCACGACAGAAATCAGACAACAAAAAGAAGTAAAAAGTATCCAAACTGGCAATGAAGAAGTCAAACTCTCTCTTTTCACAGATGACATGATACTTTCTATGGAAAACCCAAAAGACACCACCTCCAAACTTCTAGAACTCATACAACAATTCAGTGATGTGTCAAGATACAAAATCAATGCACAGAAATCAGTTGCTTTCCTATACACTAACAATGAAACTATGGAAAGAGAAATTAGAGAATTGCTTCCATTTACTATAGCACCAAGAACCATAAGATACCTGGGAAAAAACCTAACCAAAGAGGTGAAGGATCTGTACTTGAGGAACTACAGAATGCTCATGAAAGAAATTGAAGAATAGGATTGGAGGCAAGATGGCAGAGATGTAGGAGACACAGAGAGCCCAGGATTCAGAGGTCCAGCTAAAGAAGAGGAAATCACTCTAAAAGTCGGCAAACACAACAGCCGAGAGAAGAGAATAAGAACAGCAATTCTAGGAGCAGAAAATCGACCACTTTCAGGAGGTAGGAGGTGTGGAAAAAGTGAATTTAAAGCGACGGGAAGAGAGACCCCGGGGGGAGGGGCCAGTTCCCAAAAGCCACAGAGCCGCAGAGCACAAAATCCGGAGCTTCTAGTCCGCTCCGCTGAGGGACATCGCACCACAGGCTAACCAGGGGTTCAGCCCTCACGGGGACAGTGTGGTTTCAGGACCCGTGGGGTCACCGAGGAAACAGGGGAGACTGAGTGCAGCAGAGCTCCCAGGTATTGGGGTGGAGAAGCTGGCGGCAGAGGAGCCGAGCAACGCTGCATAGGCTTACCTTGGACTATAGGAACTGAGACATATAGTTCATGTAGGGCTGCCATACGTCAAGCGGGGACCCCACGGTAGGCAGCTTCGGAGACACCCCCTCCTTCCTCCTCCAGGAGGAGCGGTGCAGGAGCGCGCAGCAGGAATCTGCTAGTTTGGGGATTCTAGATGGGGCTGCGTGCCACAGATAGAGGCGCTCCACCAGGGGTTGGTTGAGCACAGAGCACCGACTGTGGACAAGGGAGACGGGAGTGATAATGGCTCTCCTCTAAGGGCCTGTGGAGGATCACGGCGCCCAGCACTCGGCTCCTCTAGGCCGGAGACTGGGAGGCCGCCATTTTCATTCCCAGCCTCCAGGGCAGTACAGAAAGTGCTCAGGGAACAAAGACTCCCGAGAGCGCCATCCCCTGGCAAGGGTGGTCCAATTCTGCCTCGGGCAAAGATTTTTGAGAACCACGGCAATGGGCCCCTCCCCCAGAAGATCAGCGAGAATATCCAGCCAAGACCTAGTTAATCAATCAATGAAAACTGCGGAACTCCAGAGAATCTTTCTCTCTCACCCATCTACTCTTACCTTGACAAAATGACAAGGCGGAAATACTCACCGCAAAAAAAAGAAGAGACAGTACTGATGGCGAGAGACCTAGTCAATGCAGACATTAGTAATATGTCGGAAATAGAGTTCAAAATGACAGTTATCAAGATGCTAGCAGGGCT
>JAQQSY010006562.1:0-10981 GCA_028646535.1 Procyon lotor
TATTTTGATAGGAATTGCATTAAATTTGTAGATTGTTTTAGGTAGAATAGACATTTTCACAATATTTGTTCTTCCAATCCATGAGCATGGAACATTTTTCCATTTCTTTGTGTCTTCCTCAATTTCTTTCAGGAGTGCTTTGCGGTTTTCTGAGTACAGATTCTTTGCCTCTTTGGTTAGGTTTATTCCTAGGTATCTTATGGTTTTGGGTGCAATTGTAAATGGGATCGACTCCTTAATTTTCTTTCTGTAACTTTAATATAAACATAGAAAAACACAGATGAAAAATATACAACAAACTGCTTATATAGTTATTTCTGGTGGTAACATTTTGCTGGACTTTAAATGATACAGAATATTATATAATTTGAATGTTAGAATGTCAGTGGATTATTAGAGGAAAGATTAAGAACTACCGTTGGTGGGCTGTATTGTTCAGAGTGAGAATTCAAAGAATGAGTATCAGATTGGGGAGAAAAACTATCAGTTTACGTAAGTAGAAAACAAATATAAGAAGTCAGTGAACTGAGGGACACATTTAACGGTCACTAGTTAGGAACTTGTGGAGAAACAGTAAAAAATAAGTGTGGAAGAAGTGGGAAGTACAAAGCAGCTCTTTCACTTTCTATCGGCTTGATTGTAGCATCCCTTTTGAATTTCAGTTTTGGCCATCAGTCTGTTTTGGTGCTATCTTTGTGAGGCCCTGTTGTGTTCCAGGTGCATACCTCCCAGCACAAGTGAATAGAGTTGTGTTACTGGATTCCCAGCAGAAACAGCTCATGCCCTGTTTGCCAGCTGAGTGGTTATCTCTTTGTTCTCTTCATTGCATCTCTTTTGGATGGGCTCAATCCTCTTGTGCAATATAAAGCAGCAGGAAGCTCCAGAGTGCTATAGTTACACCGATCCCAAACAAATTTATAAAGGTCACCAGAAGATAAGTTTCTCCCCATTTTCTAAGGTAAGGTAGCTGCCAGGTGAATTATGTTTACAGGTGGATCAGATGAGACAACAAGAAAAATAAATTTTAGTCTAAAATCAGTGGGAGATACTATGGGTTAAAAATTCACATCTCAAATGATTTCTCTCTTGAACATATTCTTTGCTTGAAGTCTAAACCTTTCCTAAACTCCTCTCAGATGTATCCTTAATTTAAGTAACTATACTCTATGTATAGTCTATAATTGTTATTAATTTATGTATATGCATTTATTTTTCAGTGGAGTCTTATTGCTGGGAAAATGAAATATTTGAGTACTGAGATCAACCTGTACTCAAAATTTAAACTTTTTGTTTAAAACTTCCAATTTTGACTTGTTTTATTTTTGTGGTTGATGTATCTCTAATATATATGCTCAAAACATCTACTTTTGGCTATCACCTTCAACCATCAGGCTCAAATTTTCAACTGTCCTTAGTACGTACAGTCACAATTGTTGAATATGTAGTGTCGCAAGCCATTGGTGGAATCCTCTTCATACCATCATTCATTTTTTTCCTGTTCTGATTTTATTTTTTGTCTAGCCCTTCTATAGCCCATCATTTAATTACATTTTTAGAAATAATCTAATCTCCTTTTTTCTCTCCTTCCATTGCAGTTGCTTGAAAAACCCCAAACTCTGTTTAAATCTAAATATGTCTCCTCTGAGAAAGATTGACATTTGCTAGGAAAAAAAATAAACTTACTGATTTTATGTTAATTAATTAATTAATTAAATATTTTATTTATTTATTTGAGAGAGGGAGAGTACACAAGTGGGGAGGGGGGAAAGGTGGAGGGGGAAGGAGAAGCAGACTCTCTCCAAGTGATCAGGGAAACCTATGCAGGGCTCCATCCCAGGACTCCGGGATGATGACCTGAGCTGAAGGCAGACTCTTAACTGACTGAGCCATCTAGGCACCAACATTAAATTTATTATTACAAACATCAGATGTACACTCAACAATACCCAGAAATCTTTTTTTTTTAATACCCAGAAATCTTAATGTGTAATGTCATTAAAGTAAATGAGCCCATATCCACCAAGTTGTCCAAGATAGAATCCTAAGATTCATATTTGATTTCTACTATGATGAGCTATTGAGTAAATGAGCTAGTGAATAGCTCATTTCTCATTTGTAATTCATCATTATATTGACTTGACTATTCTTCTAAAATTTATTTATTCAGTCATTTCCTCTGCCACCATTCTGGTCCATGCCACCACCATCTCTTACCTGGACCAGATAGTTGTCTGGTTGCTTTTTCTGCTTCTACCCTTGTTTTCCTTCCTATTCATACCTCTCTTTGTTAAGACCTTTTCTATCTGCCTTACATAACCTAATGTTCCCATAATAATGCTTCATGATGGTATATGAGGATTTTGAATGTTTTTTTTTGTATAATTACCAAAACTTCCAACATTTATATGTTTTATATTTTTGTCTGTATTACCAAAAGAATATCTTTTAAAAATATTTAATTAAAAAGTACTGATGAATCACTGAATGTTATATCAAAAACCCATGATATACTGTAATTTAAATTAAAAAAGTAATGTATGTACATGGTTCACAATTTTGAAAAATAAAAAAAGTGTTCAGTAAAGGTAATTCTTATCTGTTTCAGTTAGTGTGTGTCTGATTGTGATAGAAACTCCAAATATGGTGACCAACCAATTAAAAAATTCTTTTCCTTTCATATAGGAGAGTTTCAGAGGCGGACATCTAAGGCTGAAACCAGAGCTTCACCAGTTTCTCTCTATCTTTGTTATCATACTTAAAAACTGACTTTTTCATGCACCACACTCAGTGCTCCATGCAATACGTGCATGAACAATTAACCTTGTAACACTGAAAAAATAAAACATATTTGGGAGAAAACAAAAACAAAACCAAAAAAACTGACTTTTGTCCTCAAAGTTCCTGATGGTTTAAGCTAGAAATTCAGGTGTCAATCCTGTGCCTATTCCATGGGAAAGGAGTGAGGGTTAATGATCTTCATTTCCAACTGAGTTAGTTCACATTAGAGTCTTTTTGGAAACCCCACCAAATGACATTTACCAGCATTCAGAATCTGAGAGGTACAGTATTTTGGCAGTATAGGTGGGTACCCAAATATAATTGTAGTTTTTGTTAATAAGGAAGAATAGGGGCATTGGGTACACAATGAGCAATCTCTAAGATATCATTCTATTCTATCTGCCAGGCACAGAATTTTCTTTCCCAGAAGGAACTTCTCTTATATGTTTCTTGTAATTCCTTTCTGAGGTAATTTGATTATGTATAATAATATATATGATAATGTATATACACTTATTTATGTAAATTTTTTGTATAGCATTAAAATAATGTATAGCATTCTATGCACTATTTTTGCCTCTTGCTTCTTTGCTAAACTATATATTTTAGAAATTATTCAAATAAGTACATTTAGAGATGACTATTTACTTTTAATAGCCAATTAATTAGAATGAGCTCTTGGAGAATAGGAACCATGTTTGCCTTATTCACCATTGTATACAGTGCCTAATACAATTTGTGGGGCATAGGTGGTAGTTAGTATTTGTTTAATGGATGGGTCACATAAATAGCAAATGTCAGGGCTAGTATTCAAATCTGCTTGTGATTTGAATGGTTTTATTCCCATGACCTTATCCACAACCTTGATGTGTTAGATGACAGATTTCCTTTTATTGAACTGTCTTTGCATTCTTCAAAAGATAAATATATTTGTCAGTTAAAAAATGTTAACAGTTTGCTAAACTCGACTTGTAGGATTTTGTTTAGGATATCAATACCTATGGTCACATTTATCAGTAAATAGAAGGGTCATTTAGAACAAAGACATTGGAATCAGATTGACGTGGCTATGAATGTAGGCTAATTTCAGTGAGTTTGGGGCAAGGTTTCATGTTTCTATTTATCCCCTACACAGTGGGTTAAGTTCCTACTTAAACGAGTTGCCCATTCATATCTAAAGGAGATGATTCAATGAGGAAAAATGTAAAAGAACTTAAGTGGTTTAAGATACTCAGAAAGGTCACTCAAAACTTTAGAATTACTATTATAATAAAGGAGGTCACTGTAATGTTTCTTTTCCTACACATTTAACCATGTTTTGCACATCAAATTTGTACACCAGATCATTGGCCTTTGGCTTCTGTGCAAGTTCTTACCTTAGCTTCAAACCACTCCGTTCTTTACCTCCCAACTCCCTACCTACAGGAACACCATAAAACAGTTCCCAAAGGACTCAGCTCTTCATCCCCTAAGTCTGGTTCCCAAGCCACCTTTCCCCATCTGGGTCCAAAAAAGGGAGTATAGAAAAGGAATAGGAGCTCATAAAACTTCAGATTTATTCATCAGAGTCCCAGCATGGTTACCAGTACAGCTGATACATCATAAAGGACTCATCCTTTGATATCTTCTGTAAGTTCCATGGTTAAGGGAGGGTAGGTAGCACAGACTGAATTGGATCTAGATGGGAAGAGTGACAAGACAGGTAGAGATATGTTCTTAACAGGCAACCTCCAATTAGCAGGGAGAAAGGCAATGAGGAGGTGGCAGATGTGGTGGCTCTGGATGCATTAGCATCCAGAAATCCTAAGCACCTCTGTAAGAAGCATGATAGGTTTTCTTTCTTCCCTCTGCCTTTCCAAAAGAGGATCCCATTTCCTTGTTTGGTTAGGAGACCTAGTGCATACAGAGAATTGGACTTCACTTTGCCTGACCAGGAAAAAAAAAAGGAGATCTATAAATTCTACAGTGGCATAGGGGGTGTAGGTATGCTGAGTTTAGTATGTCACTGGATACCTGGCACAGAGATGCAGGAAAATATGTTGATGAAGAAGCTTCCCCCCCAACTTTTTCTTGGTAGAGTCCTAAATCAATATTTAAACTGCAGAGAGATAACTTTCTTTAGGCTAATAGAAAGCTGTCCTTCATATTCAACCAGGCTCCATTTCTCTGATTTCTCTCCGATGGTCCTAGTTTTGCCTTTTTCCCCAAGATAGCCATTCCTATATTTTGAAGTTATTACTAATGTTCTTGTTCTTGGCAGTCCATGCATCTATACTTGATAGATTTTTATCATCCTGTAACTCATATGACTTAATACAATGTACTGAATTGGATAGGATACTCCAGGTGAAGTAACCAGAATAGGGTTGAGAAAGATTCTCAGCTACATTGCTCTTGAGATTGTATGTTTATGAAATAAATTTAACACACACACACAATACTTAGAAAAATGCCTGGTATGTACTAGACACTTGGTATATTTCAGCTAATATTGTCAATCCAGTTTTAGAGTCCTAAATCAATGTTTATGTACCACATCATTGACTTATATTCATATGTGCACTTCTACCTTTGAGGACATCTAGGAATCTGTTCTTTCATCCTTCTCTCCTATTCCAGATTTCTCACTCCCTCCCCCTGTCCCATTCTCCCATGTTGATCTGTGAAGAAATGGAGTTGAATAGACTCTGAGCTGAAGAGGCAACCCTGGGTGGCTGGAGACAATGGTCCTTGATGGGCTTGATGAGTTTTGGGCAATAGAGATTTGGCTTTTCCACAAGTTAATGACCAACACATGAAGAGCAGAAGCAGATACATAGGAGAACTGATCAGTGAGTGGCCTTTGAAAAGAAGCATAAATAGTAGTGAAGATTATATTAAACAATGCTAGAAGAGGACAAAGTGCTAAGAAGGTCATTCAACAGAGATGAAAAAATAGGCTACAGAGAGGATAAGGGTCAAGGAGGAGAGGAAAGACTGGTGGAGGGAGATAGATTTTGTATGGATAAGTTGGTAATGACTAGACTGGAGGAAATTCAAGAAAATTCTAACCAACATGTTAGGAGCAATATGGTTGTTTTGTGTTAGAAATTAATTAGGACAAGGGCAAAAGTTTTCTTAAGTCAGAGACATAGCCAAGGGTTTTACCATTAACTAAGGAGCAGGCTCTTGAGGAGCACATGTAAACAGTGGCATGAAGAAGCCCCCAAGTTCCAACATGCAGTTTGTATCCTGCCTGGCCCCGTACTCCAGAGACCACCATCTGTAGTATTAATCAGGACTTCTCTCTTTTCCTCAGTGTCCCCTTCAGCACATTGAAACTCTGGCTAACTCACCTCTCTCACTTTCCCTCCTTGGAATTTTCCATCATTGTAGAACACCAAGGCCCCTCTAATTCAAAAATCTTTCAACAGATTTTTTTTATTAAGAATCTGTGGGGTGTGATGCATGAATAATTAATATTATAACACTGGAAAAATAAAATAAACATATTTGGGGAAAAAAAGAATCTGTGGGATGTTAGAGAATGTTGGTAGGTATAAATGGAAAAGTGTACTTTGTCTTCAGATATTTCACAGGAGGATGGAGAGAAATAAGGAAGTACAAAATCTATGTGTTAAGTGTGACAGAGAAAATTAATAATAATAATAATAATAACTTTCTCAGTGAACTAATTACTTCAGTTATCTTACTTTCCTTCTGAATTTTAACCTTTCCATAAACAAATAAGCATGCTGCAGTATGTTTCATTCCTGTCTTGCTTTTTTCTTAACTTACAAACTTGAAATGAGGCTCTTTAGCTATGAGGTCAACCCTCCCTATTTACATATCCTCCCTTACTAACTTCATCACCCTTCGTTTTGGTTTCTGTTGGCACCAGTCCAATAAATTACTCTTGTCCAGGTCACTATAAGATTTTATGGCTATTCATATTCTCATCTTATTGAGCTCTGCTTAACTGACAAGTTGGCCATATACTCCTTAAAGTTTTCCCCCTGATTTTTCCTAGGTCACCATATTCTTCAGATTTTTTTCATACTCTTCCAGACCCTTCATTTATGTCTCCTTTTTTCTTTTTTCTCCCTTTCAGTGTCCTTTCAGTGTTGCTATTTTCCAAGGTTTTAATCTTAGCCTTATGCTATTCCAACTACTTTAGCTATGTGCTAATATTTTCTGAATTTATATTTTAAACGAGAATCCATCTAATTTGTTTAAACTCCCCATTTCCAACAGTCTAAGATAAATTTCTACGTAGGGTGTAAACATCTCAGCCTTGGCATATACTCATACACACTAAACCTACTAATTCTCCTGTGTTTCACATCTTGGTGATTCTATTTATTCAAGCCAGAAAATGCTGGGCTTCTCACCTACTATCTCTTTCATAACTGTCTGCATTACCACTAGAATATGCCATTTCTTTCCAACTTCAGTGCTTAGACTTTGTTCATACAACACTTCTCATTTGGACAATTGCAGCTTCCATTCTTTCTGTTTCTGCTCTCTCTCCTTACTCATATCATCCATAGCATTGCATCCAAAGCGATCCTCCTATAGCCCATATCTAATTACCTCTCTCCCCTAATGAAAGTATTTCTCTCTTCTCTTTATATATAAGATTAATTCTTTTAATTTTAATTTTAATTCTAAAATTCTTAGCATAGAAAAGGTCCTTCATGATCTGACCTCTTATTTTTCAGCTTTGTTTTCTGCTCTTTCAACTCCCCACCCTCTTGGCTCCAGTCAAATTAAATATTTCACAGAGTTTCCCTCTGAAGTTTTTCTCCAAGTTATTTCCATGCTTTTATATAACCCATTGCATATATCTGAAATGTACTATCCACAGTTTTTGTGCACATATGTCTTCCACATTCATCAGAATTCAGCCCAGTAACTTTGGAAAGTCTTCCCTATTCTTCTCAGGCTGATTTAGGAAATTTTATTCTATGCCCTTCTATCATTCTTCTTGTAAAACAATTAATTTATTCTATAAATATTGTTGAGCACCTCCTCATGCCAAGCACTGTGCCAGTTGGTGAGTATGGTCCCTATTCTCATGGCATGAAATGTTTAACTGGACTTGGAAGGAAGAGTGTATAATCAAATTATTACACACATATAAACTGTGAGGGTGAGACAATGTGCTATGAGAACATAAAATAGGAGATCTTGATCTTGTCTGGAGAGGGTTAGAGAAAAATGCTCAGAGAAGGGAATATTTGAACTGAAATGAATAGGATGAATAGAAAGTAAGTGGATGTGGAAGTTTAAGTAGAATCATGGGATACACAGTCTTCCAAGAGAAGTGGGAGCAGAAAGTGCATATTGTATTTGAAGATCTGAAAAAAGGACAGTATGGCTACAGCTCTGGGAACGAGAGAGAGAGAGAGAGAGAGAGAGAGAGAGAGAGAGCGGTGTTGGATAAGACTAGAAAATGGAGAAGGAGGCAAATGATATATGACCTAGTATTCTTTCATTCATTTACTTATTTATTAAATAATTCATTCAATTAACTATGAGCATCTATAAAGGAATCTACCTATACATTGTACATATAGTGATGAAAAACACCAGCAGACATAGTTTCTTCTCTCATGAACTTGTGATAAATAAAGTTAAGGATTTTGTTTTTATGCCTATTAAAAATGAGAAGCCAATGGGATATTTTAAGCAAATGAGTGGCAAGATTCTATGAATATTTCTCTGACTTCAAAGTAGAGAATGGTTTTATAATGAAACTTAGAACACAGTAAATTTTACTCAGGAGACAATGGTACTATAGTCTTGGCTGGTGACAGTGGTGAGGGAGAAATAAGTAGACCCAAGAGCTAATTAAAAGGGAAATTGGATAGATTTCGGTGGTCGGTTTGTAATGGGTGGTACAGGTGAAGAATATGTTCAAGATGGTTTCTAGCCTTTGACTTGTGAGATAGTCCAGATACATTTGCTATTCACTGAGACAAAAGATGCTAGAAAACCAGGCTTGGGAGATAAATGGTTACTTAATTTTAAACCTGGTGAGTTTTGGTGAACGATCCAAGTTGATATGTCAAAAAGGCATTTAAGAAGGTTTAGGCAAGAGATATAATTTAGTAATCATCAACATGGAGATGGTAATTGAGCATATGGACAAGGAAGTGGAAGATAGAGCAGAGAAGATTAGCACAGAGGAGAGAAGAAAATCAAAAGAACCCAGGACTGAACCTTGAAGCTGATGGCAGGGTGGTGGATGAAAAAAACACAAAAGAGAAAATGAGGAGACCAGGAGGTGTGAGAGAAATAAGGAGATTGTGATGCAAACCAAACCAAACAGAGTGTGTCAGAAAGAGGATCTGACACATGGCTTCAGCAAGATTTTTTTTTTTTTTTGAGGCATTTTGTGGAACTATAGGAGGAGGCCATTCCAGGAGTTGTGGAATGGATGTGAGGTGAGGACTGGAGACAGAGAATGTGGCAGTGTTGTGAGAAGTTTGTGTGTGAAGGGAGGGAAAGGGAGAACTAGCTGGAAGGAAAGAAAGAGGCTTTTTTAATTTTTATTTTCTCACTAGTCTGTCTTTATGGTTTTGACTGGGATTTGCCTTCTGGGGTGAGTCTCCTATATATCATTAGGTTCCTAAAGAGTGAGAGGCACACTTTTGAAGCAAACTAAAAAAAAAAAAAAACAACAAATTGCCTCTTGTATTTGCCCATACAAATAGTCAAGAGAAGTCTCAAGATTCATCCCATGGCCTTACCCAGCAACTACTCCACTGCTCCAGTCTCTGAATTCCTCCTCATCTGCTTCCCTAACTACCAGAGTTGGCAGCATTGGCTGTCCCTGCCCCTCAGCCTCCTCTTCCTCCTGGCCATGGGGGCCAACGCCACCCTGCTCATCACCATCTGGCTGGAGGCCTCTCTGCATGAGCCCATGTACTACCTACTCAGTCTCCTCTCCCTGCTGGACATTGTGCTCTGCCTGACTGTCATCCCCAAGGTCCTGGCCATCTTCTGGTTTGATCTCAGGTCCATCAGCTTCTCAGCCTGCTTTTTCCAGATGTTCATCATGAACAGTTTCCTCCCCATGGAGTCCTGCACGTTCATGGTCATGGCCTATGACCGCTATGTGGCCATCTGCCACCCACTACGATACCCATCCATCATCACTGACCAATTTGTGGCCAAGGCTAGTGTCTTCATTTTCACCCGAAATACCCTTCTTACTGCACCTATTCCTATTCTCACTGCCCGGCTCCATTATTGTGGGAAAAATGTCATTGAGAACTGCATCTGTGCCAACTTGTCTGTGTCCAGGCTGTCCTGTGACAATTTCACCCTTAACAGAATCTATCAGTTTGTGGCTGGTTGGACTTTACTGGGCTCAGATTTTATCCTCCTCTTCCTCTCCTACACCTTCATCCTAAGAGCTGTGTTTAGGTTCAAGGCTGAGGGAGCTGCTGTGAAAGCCCTGAGCACCTGTGGCTCTCACTTCATCCTCATCCTCTTCTTCAGCACCATTTTGCTGGTTGTTGTGTTGACAAATGTGGCCAGAAAGAGGGTCCCCATGGACATTCTCATCTTGCTAAATGTCCTTCATCACCTCATACCTCCTGCCTTGAACCCTATTGTATATGGGGTTCGGACCAAAGAGATAAAACAAGGAATTAAGAAACTGCTGTGGGGAGGGATGTAAATATGTAAAATAGATCTCTAATTCCTTTTCTTCATTCTTCTCAGTGATTTTATCTGGGCAGTGAATTGGACAAAAGTTTGGTGAGTGTTTATTACATACTCTGAAGCTCACTTCATAATTGACCCAGATTTCTTCCTTTATTCTCCATGCCTGGTTTGGGTGAAGGTAGACAAAAGGAAGATACTCATATTTCTTGAGTAACTGCTTGGAGCCTAGGCAATTTTATTTAAGTAGATTTAATCTTTCATAACATTTCTGTAGGTGTTATTACTTCCATTTTACATAGTAGAAAAAAAGATGCTTTTCAAGAGTGAAAGATGCCAAGGATCACATTCTCTGGGGAGTGGCAGAGATTGAAATCCAGGCTTCAGAGCCTGGGCTCCTACAAAAATGCCCCTTCAAGTACCATTGATGCTGGATACCAGGCCTCTATCTCCTTTGCCTGTGTTTTGTCCTTCTGGATATCTATCTCCTGCCTATACCTACTTCCTTGAGAACCAGAAGTTTCTTAGAGAAGTCAGAGTCCTGCCTGAC
>JAQQSY010006563.1:0-10980 GCA_028646535.1 Procyon lotor
TTTTTTTTAAAGATTCTATTTATTTATTTGACATACAGAGAAAGAGATCACAAGTAGGCAGAGAGAGAGGGGGAAACAGGCTCCCTGCTGAGCAGAGAACCCGATGTGGGGCTCTATCCCAGGACCTTGAGATCATGACCTGAGCTGAAGGCAGAGGCTTTAATCCACTGAGTTACCCAGGTGCCCTAAGAAATAAAATTATTACATTCATAGTTACTAGCTCAGTTTTTTAGGGAAACTAGGAGAGAAAAGAAAGAAAATTTAACTAATGATTTCAGAAAAAGATAGTAAAGAAACACATTTGTAAGGTCACTACATAAATGACCAATGTTTAAATTCACCCAAAGGTAAAATAATTTTAATCGCACTTGTCTTTAATAAGCTAGCCTCAAATTATATAAATTACAAAATGGATAGAACTTCCAAGAAGTTTAGGTAAATCTATTAATATCATGGGAGAGTTCAACATCCTTCTATTAATCACTGAAGAGAGAAATAGCAAACCCTCCAAATGAAGATATGATTTGAATAGTAAAAATAATACTTTATTCTAATGGAGATATACAGATTTCTGTGCCCTCAAATTACAGTATACACATTTTTCTTGAGTTCAAAAGGCACATTCACAAACCTGATCACTTCACAAAGCCATGAATTAGGTAAAAATAAATACCAAAATATAGATATATAGATCATGTTCTTTCAGGATGATGCAATTAAGTTAAAAATGTAAAAGAGCAACAATAACACAAGATGAATAAATAAACCCCCAAATACTGGAAAATTAAAAAGAAAACTATCTAAACATTTTACAGTGAGATAAGTTGACAGAATATAAATTTAAAACAAATAACTTAGAACTAATAATAATCACATTGTACATCAAATTCTGTGGGAAAATGCAGAAACAAATTTTTTGAAAGAAATGTATGCCTTAAATCTTAAACCAGAAAAGAAAAACAACTGAAAAAGAATAAACTTACTTATAAAAGGAACACTGAATAAATCTCAAATAAGAATGAACAATGGAAGCAGATCAAAAACTGAAATACTTCAACACGTTTACCACCGTGTGCCAAGGCAAGACTGTTCATAGCACTGTCTATAATAACAACAGCTGAGAAAAACATGAATGCTAATCAATGAAAGAATATACACATATGTTACAGTCACATTAGAATATTAAACAATAGTAAAAATGAATGAAAGAAATCTACATGTAAGAAACTGTGTATCTCTTGGTTTTTAACCTGTCACACAGAATGAGTTGGAGGGTATCTGAAAGAAAAAAAAGTCCCAAAGGCAATATATAGTGTATACCACTATAAAATTTAAAAACAAGCATTGTACTTTTATTTTTTATTATTTTTGAACGATTTTATTTATTTGACAGAGAGATCACGTAGGCAGAGAGAGAAGGGGAAGCAGGCTCCCTGCCGAGCAGAGAGCCCGATGCGGGGCTGGATCCCAGGACCCTGAGATCACAACCTGAGCAGAAGGCAGAGGCTTTAACCCACTGAGCCACCCAGGCACCCCAGCATTGTACTTTTAAACTTTTTATTTTGAGGTTATTGTAGATTCACATACAATTCTAAGAAATAATACAAAGAAGTCTTGTGTCCCCTTTATGCAGTTACTCCCATTAGTAATATCTTGCAAAACTATAGTACAATACCACAGTCAGGATTTTAACATTGACTCAAACCACCAGTCTCATTCAGATTTTCCACGTTTTGCTTCCACTTATTTCTGTGGGTACTTTTAGTTCTACACAATTCTATCATACACATGTAGGTTTGTTAATCGAGCACTCAGTCATTTAGAGAATTCCCTCTGAAGGATCGCTCAGGTTGCCCTCTAATAACCACATTTCCCCAACTTTATCCCTAACCTCTGTTAAGTACTGATCTATTCTATATTTCTAGTTTTGTGATTTCAAGATCTTATTTAAATGAAATATTACAGTATGTAATGTTTTGGGACTGATTTTTTTCTCTCATTACATCTCCCTGTTGATTGACTCATGTTGCTGCCTGTATCAGTCATTTTTCCATTTTATTGCTGAGTAGTATTGTGTGGTATGGATGTACCACAGCTTGTTTCACCATCTGGGTTATATTCAGTTTTCAGCTATTGCAAATAAAGCTGCTATTCTTCAGGTAAGGATTTTGTTCCTTCATTTGTTTGAATGAACATAAGTTTCCATTTCTCTGGGATAAATGCCAGAGTGTTCAATAGATATGTTACATGTAATTATGTGTTTAATATTATAAGATGTCACACTGTTTTCCAAAGTCAGTATACAATTTTACATTCTTGTAAATGTATGAGTGATCCAGTTTCTCTGGACCCTTGTCAGTGTTTGTCATTGTCATTATTTCTTATTTAAGCTATACTGATAGATGGGTGAAGATATCTCACTGAGGTTTTAATTTGCATTTTCCTAACAGTTAATGATGTTGAAAATCTCTTCATATGTCAAACGCTCTGTCTTATTTTTTTCTAAAAGTTTTATACTTTTATATATTATACTTAAATCTATTACCCATTTTGAGCTCATTTTTTATAAGGTGTGAAGGTTAAGTCATTGTTTGTTTTTGTTCTTTTGCTTAGGGATATACTAGAGCTTCTGCATCATTTGTTGAAAAAAGCCCAGGAATAATGTCAAAGATTGGGTTCTCTGGAAAACAGATTCTGAGAAGGAGATTTCTGTGTAGAAAATGAAGAGGAGAAATTGTATTGGAATAAAATATGGTTTCCAAAGGTGGGGGGAAGGCCTCAACAGCCCCCATAGAGAGGTCTGGTATAGGAATGGGGCCACAGAGTTGTCCTGAGCTGGGGCAAGAAGGCAGAACCTATACTTCTCCCACCACACACACTGGATGCATGCTGCTTCTGAGAAAGTGATCTTGGAAGAGAGTGTTCTTAATTCCAAGAGGGAGATGAAAAGAAGACTTTGTCAATCACCAACACTCCCAGCACTTGGATGAATAAAATCCTTATTCTTGAATAGATGATCCAGGCAGCCTACCTCAGCATCCACTACAAAAAATTTAAAATTTGGAATAATGTTCACCTCTGGGAATGGGGAAGATAGAAAAATGGTACAGTGGAAGAGCCCTTAGAAGTAAGTTACTTGTAAGGCTCCAGTTTTTGGGTTGGACAGCACTTTCATAGGGATTTGTTATGTTATTAAATGAGTGACTAAAAATGTGAGTAAATCAAAAAATAATAAAACTCTCTTATATTGGACCAATGATGATAGTTTGGCATATATGAAAAATCAATACATAAAATGAGCTATAACTTAGATAATGAACTTGTGATTCCTCTGTAAAGACAAAGCTTAGCTTCAGAAGTTAAATCATCCCATTGCCCAGCTGAATTGCTTCACTAGTACACCTGGTCTGGGAGTATGTTTCCTATGCCTCATGTTTCCTCTCACCTTGATATCAAATGAGAGGGTTTTAACCCATTCCAAAGATCGATACACCATCTTTGCTATTTATTAACTTGCTGTTCTTATCCTTTGAGAAGGAATAAGGAAACATACGATGTAATCGGATCTGTGGGTCTTGGAAATTAACCAAACAAAGTAATGAAGGATTTCAGAGCCTTGAATTTTAGTATTTTCTTGTTTTTTTTTTTAAGAGAGAAATCATGGTTTGACATTCTTGTTTCTTAAACATGAATTCAGGAAAAATGTACATTGGGAAATCGTTTAAAGTTTAAATAACTGAGGCTCCTGCAGGCAATTTCCATTTCCAGTCTGATTTGGTGATTTCTATTTGCAGTCAGCTTCACTAGAGCGGAAGCCTGTGAACTGTCATGTGTTTGCTAACAGCAATTCTGTCTAGGAAAAAAAAATCATTTGTTCTCTCTGAAGTGTGACTCTTTAGGCAGCGGATGCTGTGAGTGTCTATTCTGTGGTGTTTGAATTTTTCTCTTAGCTTGAATTTTCCTTTACTCGAACACAATGGTAGGATACTGGGTGAAGGGCAGCGAATGGTGAGGGGATAAAGGTCAGGTTTCTGTGCAGGCATAATTTTGACAAAGAACTCAAATTCGGTTATTTCCAATTCTACATCTAGACTTGTCTAGAAACCTATATACTATGTGCTTGAATTTCCAACTTCTCATTCTCTAAAGTCCTATTATTATTCACAGACATGCTGAGAGTGATTTGAATGTAAAAGAGCATTCAGAGTTATTGTTTCTGCAGTTGCTTTGTTGTCTGTAAAGTGAATCTCCCTGAACTTTGTAGTGCCAGTCAGGTTCACCCCATGCATATGCTTGGCACTGCTTGCCATTCTGCTATACGACATCTGATGGCAACAGCCAGAATTTGTACAGGACCTCCATCTTTGAAGTTACTACCCCCAGGCAAAAAGTACTGCAGTTTAAAGGTTTACGTAACTGTTATATTCATAATAATATAGGCTACAATATTTCTTCCCTGAGGAAATATTTCTAAATGTTCCTACATATTTTTAATATAAAATAGTTTGTCTCAAATTTCTTCTCAATTTCTCTCTAAGAATGAGATTTTTTAATAGGAAATCTGCCACTTCTCATTAAATTTTCATTACACTACTAGGCAATAGGTGTGATTATTATCACTGTACAAATGATGAAAGGCTGAGATGCTAGGCTATTTGAGGGATAAAAGGGACTGATAAGGTTGCTAGTTTGGAAATAATTTTCTATCCCATCACACCTAAATTTTGCCAATTTATTTTTAGTGACTCAGATTTTAACAGGCATTCAAAACAAACAAAACACTTACAGTTTGGTTGCATAGTAAAATGTTTGGAAAATCTAGTTAATAGATGTTGCTCAAGGGGCATCTGGGTGGCTCAGTGGGTTAAAGCCTCTGCCTTCGGCCCAGGTCATGATCTCACAGTCCTGGGTTCAAGCCCCGCATCAGGCTCTCTGCTCAGCGGGGAGCCTGATTCCCCCTCACTCTCTGTCTGCCTCTTTGCCTAGTTGTGATCTCTCTCCTATCTGTCAAATAAATAAATAAAATCTTTAATATATATATATATATATATACATATATGTTGCTCAAATTTATTTATGGCAAAATTTTAAAAAATTTAATTATATCATACAATAAGATGTAACCCACCCACCCCAAAAAGATACAGGGCTTTCTTTTGTGACTTATAAATCTCAAGAGAAATATCACTCCAAGGTACAAAATTTTAGAAAGGTGTTGCCTCTGAAGTATATATGCTTCTCAAAGAAGTGGTTTTTGAAAAGAATCTAGCTCATTTTCAGAAGCAGAGAGTCACAAAATCACTTTTTCCACAAGGTATAAAGAAACATTTACTTTGGAGTGACTGCAACTATGTGCTGAGGGTTGAATGTATTTTGTTCTCAATATTTTCTTAAAACCACAGGAAAGGATTAGGTTTTATATATTCTCTCATATCCTCACATCTTTAAAGGAAGACAAAGGTATCAGGGTATGCTATGATTTATTCTCAAGGGAATTTCTATTTGCATTTTCTAACTATGTTTGTTTTGATATACAGGATTTTTCTAGAGAAAAGAAGCCTAGAAAAGACTTCAGAGTATGGCAGGGCCTTTGATAAAAGAAAAGCAAATTGTCCCCCATTGTGCTTCCTGCACTACTGGCCCTGTACATATAATTGTACTTTGCCAGTCATACCTTGTTTTTTTTTTTCACCCTCTAGTCTCTCCACCCTCTACCATATACCTACACACAAACACACATGCATGCATATACTCACAGATAATTCTAATATGCAAACCAGAAAAAGTAAAATGTGGATTATGACAATCTAGATAGAATGCTTTGAAATCTCTAGTCTTGAGCATTTGAAAGTAAGCTCCTACACATTTTTATCATTCTTATATACTTCTTTCCCTTTGATTAAATCATATTTATCAAACTTCCACTATGTTTCAGGTTTTATAGTAGAAATAAAGAGGCCAAGTATGGACCAGATAAAGTCTCAGTAGGTATGGAACTTAGAGTCAAGTATGGACACTGACCAGGAAAATGAAGTGTAAAAGTATATTAAGGAAGAGGTTTAGTGTAAAAAATTATTAGATTAAGAGGCGAGGAATTAAACTTGTCTAGTGATGAGGAAGCCTTCTTTAAAGATCTAAGTCTTAAACTAACACGAAAGGATAAGTAAGAATAGAGTGAGGATGAAGGAGTGACAGCATCCTATACAAATACATCCCCCTGGGAAAAAAAATGCAGAACCAATAAATTCTGTAAATAATCCTTGATATCTGAATGAAAGTCAGAAGACGTACAGCATAAAGATCAAAGATAAAATGACATGAGATAAGGCTGGAGCTATAAGAACTATAGTGTGAGCAGTTTTGTAGAGATTTTGGATATTTTACAACACAAGGAAGCTACCTCATGGTTTTAAGAATGGCAATGGCAAGGTTAGGTTTCTATTTTGACAAAGATTTCTCTGGTTTCTGGGCTAAGAATGAATCAGAGAGGGCAAGCACAGACATGGAGTGAATGATCAAAAAATCCTCACAGTGGTAAGCCTTTGGGCTTCATTGACGATGGCGTAAGAAGGGATATTAATATTCCAAATTTATTTTGAGGTAGGAAGAACAATTGGATGAATGGTTAGATATGGACTATGAGGAAGAATGAAAAATCAAGGATTACTTTAAGGTGTCAAGTTTGACTAGCTGGGAGATTGGTGGTCCCCCCTTCAGTGAAAAGGAACACTGGAAAAGAAATATGCCTCCTTGAGACGATGAGTTTGGTTGGCTAATAAGCTGAATTTTAAGTTAATGACCTACGTTTAATTTAACCAGAACTTGTAGGACCACTGAGAAAGTGTAGGGGTGACTGGGGCTCCTTATGCTCTTCCCAGTAACAACATTCCCTAGCCCCTCATTCTACAGGGATTGTTCCATTCAGGACTTGAGTATCCATCTCAATTTGCTCTTTGAGCATTGTTATTGCAGGATTGGATTCAATTATTGAGTGTGATGCAAGAGCACACAACTGCTTGTCATTCATGAGTGCTGACACTCCCCAAAAAAGTATCAAATAAAACCTGGTGTGACTAAGCAAACCTTCAAGAAAATTCATCACTCTATTCCTCTAAACACAGTATTACTGGTAAACTTGATATCTTAAGTCTAAAACAAACTGAGAATCCCTTTTCTCTTTTGCATTTTATTTTTCTCCTCCTCTTTTTTTTTTAAATTGCATTTAGTTTTATTTTCTTTCTGAAAATATCAGATAACTTAGCAGCCATAGGTACAGATTTAACTTCAAACTGAAGCTCTAAGGTCAACAATCACAATAGTGGTGAATATCTATAGATTGCTTCAAATAACTTGGGGTACCTTGCTATCATTTACAAATTTAAACTGAAATGTAGTGAATATAAACAGATTTGTTCAATTTGTCCAGTTGGACTCTAATTTCATAACATGCTTCAAGATCAGATTTTAGTTTTTATTAGTTGAGCCAACTTTTCACTTTAGAGGATAAAAAGCAGTTACCCCTAAGACAAGATTGGAATTAGTGTGCAATTCTTGTAATAGAAAATGGCAATCCCATCTTTGTAGGAGATCTAGTTCCTTATGTCAACTGCAGAGCTTTCTGACCTCATATCTAGAGCTTCTGTGGTTAAGGAACAGTAGTTCTTTATACATGGTCAATGAAACTCTGATTTTAAAGTTTCAGAGATTCATAGTAAGAAACTTAAGAAAAGAGAAAACAAAACAAATGGAACGAGTTACTAGAGAGAGATCGAGTAGTTTTATCTTTGATCTTTTCTTTCCAAAGTTTAAGGCACCTGTACTTACTTTATCGAATAAAAGATAGCAGTAGAAAAACTAAGGGAAATCTGACATAGGGGTAAAGGCTTTGGGATAAAAGAAGAGAAAGAAAAAAAAGTTAAATAAATCATATGCTTAAATAAATCATATGCTTTTATTATCATACTATTATGTTTCAGTCCATAAAGTGTGTGTCATGTTTGAAAAAAATAGTGTCAAGCAGTAGAGCTTTTAATACACAATGTAAACTTGGCTTCACTCTGTCCTGGAACAGACTGAACTCATGTGAAGCCAAATTTCAGATCCAAGTACAACTGGAAAATTAAGAACTTCAGTCTTGCCCCAAAAGCATATCATGAAGTCAGTTTAATTGCCTGCCATCGTTGCTGTTTCTGTAACCATGTCAACAAAACATAAACAATAGTAAATGTCACTATTTGGGGTGCTTAACCCATTGAGCTACCAACATTGTATGGAAAATTGTATGGAAAGACGTACTTTGGTACAGGAAACCAGGGTGGAATGAGTATTTCAGAGAAAACCGCTCTTTTCTGGCAGAGACTGACCATTCCACGTTAGATTTCTCATTCAGAAGGACCTTTGGAGTTCTACCGTCTACTGACTTCATCTGTATGCAATATTTAATGTAGACCTGAACCTTGGATGGTAGAGTACTTTCTAAACTGGTTGCCCATTGAGAAGAAAGTTTCATAAGAAAAATCACTCCTTTGTGTGTCTTGTAAATTTTTGAGGATACTGTTTATTTACCAAACAGATCCATCAATGTTAGTGGGATTTTACAGAATAAAAATAAAGTGGAAACCTGAAAATTTATAACTGGAGCAATTTTTATTCATTATTTCAGTTATTTTTTGAAGTATCAAAAGTTAGTACACAAAGTTGTTTTCCTAAAGTACCAAAGGCTTATATTAAAGTGTGCGGTCACTAATCCTATATCTTCCATTACTCAGACAACCTCTCCAGAGACAATAATTTTGTTTCTTAGTAATTACTTCCACATTTCTAACAAAAATATGCTTGCATTGTTATTTAATGATGAGCAATTTAGCATTTATCTATTGACTTCTGTTATGTTAGATGGAGATAGATTTCTTTCTTCAACCTGTCTTTCCCTACTATCTCAATATAATTATGTAACTACTGACTTACTGAATTAAAGTGTTTACGTCATCATAACTATTGTTGACTATAGCACCAAGCATTGTACTATAATTGCATTTTAAATTATCAAACGTGTTTTCCTTAAATCAACAATTCCCTCCTTTTCTCTTGTCCTTTTTTTCTTTTTTTTTCTCTTGTCCTTCTTTCTCTCCTTTCTTCTCCCCCCTCCCCTTCCCTCCTTTCTCTTTCTTCTTCTCTCTTTCTCTCTGTATGTTATCACCACCAAATCAAAAACAATGATCGCCAACAAATAACTTCTCATATTATCTATTTACTAAGTCTCTTATTTTCCTGGAGCTTGTTCTTCCTCCTCAAGCTAAAAACTGCCCTGGTTATTTTAAAAATCTACCTGATTCCTAGTCACCCTAAAGCTTCTCTTCCCTGTTCTCCTGGGTTAGATCCACCCAATCCTGCATCTTACTTCTTTCTCCATCTTGGTTTACATTACTACTTCCTCTAATCATTCACTAAAAAAGTAGTGCATAGGGACAATATTTGGGGGACCCCCAGAGATCTGAAATATCTATGTATCATATATACTTGAGTCAAATTATCTAGCCATAAATCTGTATTTTTCAGAATTGTTATAGCAGTTTTTTGAAGTCCGTGTTGTTCACCTACTTTAAAAAATAATTTTATTAACTGGGGCACTTAGGTGGCTCATCAGTTAAGCATCCAACTCTTGATTTCAGCTCAGGTCATGATCTCAGGGTCATGAGATCGAGCCGTCTGTCAGGTTCTGCCCTCAGTACAGAGTCTGCTTGAGATTCTCTCCCTCTCCCTCTCCTCTACCCCTTCCCCTGCTTGCACGAGTGTGTGTGTGTGCACTCTAACAAATAAAAGTTTAAAAAATAAATAAGTAAATAAAAATAATTTTATCAAATATGTATGCATCTCTAAATAATATACTGTTTTGCCATTTTTGAATTTTAAAAAGCAGAATCATAATTATTTTGCAACTATTTTCTCTGACTCTCGTTCTTGAGGTTCATTCATATTGGTGCATCTAACTTAAGAATTTTAAATTTTTTCATTGATGTATAATAATTCTAGTGTGTAAGTATTCTAAAATTTACTCCTGGCATTCAAAAGTTGAATGGATGGGTTTTTGCCATCATAAACCACGCTACTATGCCTACAGTGTTACAACAATGTGGTAAAGATCTACTGTTGTGTTTCAAGAAACACAATGGAATGGAATCCTGGGACCATGTAAGTACATGTTCAACCTTACTATGTAATGTGATACTATTTCCGAAGTGGTAGTAAAATGTATACCCCCATGTTTAGTTCATGTTAATCCTTGTCCTTGCTGATCTGTGGTTTCTTATGACTTTAAAATTTTTCCCAGTTAGTTTTATAGGAAATGATACCTTATTTTGGTTTTAATTTGTAGTCACGAAATGGCTAATGCAGTTGGGCATCTTTTCATGTTCCTACACGTTTTGCATGTCCTGTTCTGAGAAATACTTCCATGTCTTTTGCTCATTTTACTATTAATTCGTCTATTTCTTATTTCTAATGAATTCTTTATTTTGGATATGAAACTTTTAGCAATTAAATGTATTGCAAATTTCTCTCAGGTGTGGTTTGTTTTTCACTCTATGCTGTTGTTGATAAACAAAATTCTTCAATGTAACTTAATTATATTGCATATAGTTAATGCATTTAAATTAATCAATATGTTTATTGTTTACATTTATATTTTTTTCAAGAACTCCTTCCTTATCCAAAAGTTAAAATGAGGATAAAGTATTGGCCAAAGGGCTTAATTTTTTTCTGTCACAACTATATTTGTAATTCATTTAGAACTTTCTTTTAATATTAGATCATTTTAATTACTTTAGTAGAAAGAATATTCTTTCTACTAAAAAAATAAAAATAGAAAAATAAATATTCTATTTTTTTCAATTGACATTATTTGTCAGATACATTTTTATTATTGTAGCATTGTTGGACATTCATTTTCTTTACTGTATAGCATTCTATTGTGTGAATATA
>JAQQSY010006564.1:0-10980 GCA_028646535.1 Procyon lotor
CTAGGATCTTGTTGAGAATCTTGGCATCCATATCTGGATCCATATCCCTGATGATCCCAGACCATCATCAGGGATATTGGTCTGAAATTCTCCTTTTTGATGGGGTCTTTGCCTGGTAATTGTCTTAATCTCTTAAGACACTCAGACACATTAAGGTAATCTGTTGATTTTATTGTCTTGGAGAAATCTCTCCCAGATATGCTTCACTCTGGATAAATGGCTCATTACATCTGCTTGCACTCAGTTTGGGTTTATCTGATGTTTTGTCATTAAATGGAAGTGATGCATTTTTGAAAAGAGTGCCACAGACATAATGTTATGTTCCTCTCAGTGCAATATACCAAAGTATTCATAATATTGATATGTCTTATTATGGAAGATAATTTTGACCACTTGGTAAAGGTGGTGTCTGCATGATTTCTCCATTGTAAAGTTACTATTTTTCTATTTGTAAATAATAAATGTCTTGGGTGAGATACTTTGAGACTATTCAGTTTCTTCTGAAACTTTTGCCTACTAATTTTAGCATCCATTGGCCCTTTGGTTCTTGTCTGCAACAATTATTAATGTGGTATTGGCCTAACGTGGATTTCTCCACTTCCCTTCTTTCTTTACATGTATTAATTAGGATTGTCCTATAGAGAACAGCCGTCCCTTCTCTATTTATTTGTATATTCAATTATTTCTTTATAAATATGGATTTTAATTTTTCCTGGGTGAGGTAGATCCAATGAATCATTGTTTTTTGCTCAAATTCTTCTGCTTTGACCATTGGGATCTCCTTCCATTTGGTTTCTTTGACCTTTTAACATGCCCTCAATTCATTTTTGAGCACTTCCTTCTTTCCTGGTTCCAGGTAGGTTCATCTTGTTTTCCTTGCTTTAGCTTTGAATCAACTATTTCTCCTAGGAGCTCTGGTTCCCTTTATTGGGAAATGATGTTTAGAAACCAAGGTCTGAGTGCTATGTGTGGTCTTTGCTGCCAGGATGTCATAGTACCTAGGCCCTCACAGCAGATTAGCTGGAAAATATATGTGTGTGTATACCAGTACACACTGGTATACTCACATTTCTATATTTATATCTGCCTCTTTTTATATATTAAAATTATCAGTTTATTTTGATATCTTGATTCTAGACCTATTCCACAGGCTTTTCTCCTTTACTTATCTGTAATTTCTTTTTCTGACGATGAGAAACAATGTATTTATTTGTTTGCTCCATTTTAGTATACACATTAAGTAGTTTCAGAATTTCCAAGCTATTCCTCTGTGAGAAACAAATTTACTAACTAGATTATATTATTTGTGTTTGGTTGTTTTTGTCTCTAGTCTTACAATATTCAGTCAAAATACTATTTTCTAAAGTTACCTACGATAGCTCTTTTAGGTTCATTTGTTACTATTTATATTCTATTTTGGGTTCCTCCCACACCTTGGTTGGTTTTAATTATTTATTTATTTTTATATCTTTAACATTATTATGCTTTTAAGAATTGGAGCTATAGAAAAATATATTCTCAGTAATATGTTAGTTTCATTTCATCCCCACTATCCTATTTCTGTTCCCTAAATTTCTTCCTACTCCTTTCTTACCCACTTTTTTTTTTTCTTACCCACTTTTTATAGATTACCAATCTCTTTATTTTCAGGTTTGTCCTTTTTATGTTTCTTTTGTACAAATGAGCCAACATATACGTAGTTTCTTGTATATCTTTGTATGCTGCATGAAGGGTAGCATACTGTACATACTCTTTGCATTTTGCTTTTTTCACTTAACTATAAATATACTCCATTAGTCATGGAGATCTTCCTTATTTTAACAGCTACAAAATACTCTATTATCTGGATGTTATGGTAATTTATTTAACTACTGTTTGACATGTGGACTTCTAGGATGTTTGCACTATTTTTACAATTAGGACCAGGGCTTCAGTAATAACCTTGTATGTATGTTTTCTCATATTGTTGAGGCTGTATTTTCAGGATAGATTCTTGGATGTAGGATTACTAAGTGTATATGTACTTTTGTTAGGAATTGGCAAATGCCCTTCCAAAAAGGTTGTAGCAGACTGCTTCCTGTATTAGTTTTTTTATTGCTGCTCTAACAAATTACCACAAATTTACTGGCTGAAAACAACGTGAATTTATAATTTTATAGCTCTAGAGGTCAGCAGTTGAAAAATGGATCTTATAGGACTATAATCAAGATGTCAGCAGCTTACCTTACTTATGAATACCCTAGGAAAGAAACTATTTCTTGCCTTTTTATGCTTTTTTAGGATCTTTCCTCATCCTTTTATTTTTGGTTTGTTTTTTTTTTTTAAAGATTTTATTTATTTATTTGACAGAGGGTGAGAGATCACAAGTAGGCAGAGAGGTAGGCACAGAGAGAGGGGGAAGCAGGCTCCCTGCCGAGCAGAGAGCCCGATGTGGGGCTCTATCCCAGGACCCTGAGATCATGACCTGAGCCGAAGGCAGAGGCTTTAACCCACTGAGCCACCCAGGTGCCCCCTTATTTTCGGTTTTTAAAAATCACTTTAAGTGTGACATTTATATGCAGTATAGAATTGAGTTTTGGTGTGTGAACCAATCTGAATATAATTTTTTTTTTAAAGATTTTATTTATTTATTTGACAGAGAGAGGCCACAAGTAGGCAGAGAGGCAGGCAGAGAGAGAGGGGAAGCAGGCTCCCCGCTGAGCAGAGAGCCCGATGCGGGGCTCGATCCCAGGACTCTGAGATCATGACCTAAGCCCAAAGCAGAGGCTTTAACCCATTGAACCACCCAGGTGCCGCTGGTTTTTACAGTTTTTAAAAAAGACTTTTACTCATCTATTTTCTTGGCCTTTTACTTTGGTCACTTAATACTATAGTTTTATAATAACTAGGAACATTTCTTTTGTTCCAGTGTTATAATAGTGCTCTATTTCCGTAGACAATATTTATTCCTTCTATTACTTTAAAAACTAGCCTTTGATTTTTTACCTGTTATAGATGAATCAGTAAGGAGGCTTGTTTTACCTTCTACCTTCTCTTCCCAAATTTTCATAGTTGTACACTTTTTATATTGTCAAGGCATTTTATATTTACATGCTTTCTGTCACATTTGTCCCAACCTTTCATTTCATCTTTGTTCAACAGTTAAACATATTCAGTGTTTTCCATGAGGTCCTTTTGCTGAAATTTCTCTAGATATCTCTTGGTTGCCTGAAGTTTGTCCTCTAGCAGTTTCCTGATAAAGAGTTCACACAAATAAAGGCCCCCAAATTCTACCTCGTTCACCATTAGCCATTCTTTCTTTAAGTTTATTATAGTGTAATATTAATGTTGAACAGTGTTATGAAGAAGTCTGATGCCAACTTGATATTTTCATTTATGTATGATTAGCTTTATATTTTTTTCTGGTCTCCAAGTAGGTTCTTTCTTTAATTTTAAAGTTATTTTAGAGTACGTCTCAGTCTTGACCATTTTTTTTATCACCTTTTCCTGCTTTTCCTTATTTTTATTTCTACTTTATCAACTACAGTTTCTGTATCTATGTTGAATAATTGCTATAACTTTTTTTTCTTTCGATATCACAGAACATTTTCAAGTGTTTCACAGTAAATGTGCCTATTTTTTTCTATTTTTAGCGCTATGTATTGTACGTATGGGTGTATATATTTTAAGCATGAAAGGCTTTTGGATTTTGTATATTTTCAGCATCTTTTAATACATTTATGTTTTTCTCTTCCTTTACATTTTTTCTTCCATAAAATTTATAGAAGAAAAATTCCATAAGAATTCATAGTAAAGATTTCCTATTGCTGAACTATTTTTGTATTTCTGAGTTGCATACTTGGTCATGTGTATTATTCATTAAATATACTGCTTGATTTAATTTTTAATATTAAAGAATGTTGCCTGTTATCTATGGAGGAGATTGTTCTGATATAAGGGCAGTGAAATAGATCAGTGGAATAATAAAGTACAGAAATACACCTGTGTATATGTGAGAACTTAATATTTGATAACAAGGTGACTTTTTATTTTTTTATTTTTATTATTCTTTAAAGGTTTTATTTATTTATTTGATAGAGAGGGACACAGCAAGAGAGGGAACACAAACAGGGGGAATGGGAGAGGGAGAAGCAGGTTTCACACCGAGCAGGGAGCCTGATGCAGGGCTTGATCCCAGGACCCTGGGATTAGGACCTGAGCTGAAGGCAGACATTTCATGACTGAGCCACCCTGGTGCCCCTACAAGGTGGCTGATTTTTAAATCAGTGGTGTAAAGAGATTTTCTTAAAAGTTAAAGATAGTGTTTGTATAATACTGGATTTTGGAAAGTCTTTCTTAAAATTATATCAAGGCCAGACTCTATAATGGAAAAGTGGAAGATTTGACTTCATAGCATGTTTTCAAAAATTTTATTGAAAGCACTGTAAATGAAGATGACATGTGACAATAAAAAGTGATAATTTGAAAAAAAAAAGTGATAATCAAGGGAAAAAAATACTCTAAAGCCTTAATGCCCTAAATTTATAAGTGACTTCTATAAACCACTTAAAAGAAAATGCTAGTGCAATTAAAATATGTGTAAAAGATTCAAATAAAGAATTCATCAAAGAAGAAACCACAAAATGCAAAGCCAGTACACATATACATATATGAAAATGCTCTACTTTACAATCGGAAAATTGCAAGTTATAAAATAATGAGATACTCTTTACTTCTAGGGGCAAAAATTTTAGAATGATGCTAGTCAGTGTAGATTAGTTTGAAGACATGTACTTTATGTTCTGGAAGGAATGCAAATAGATAAGAATTACCTTGGAGGGCAGTTTGACAATGGATATCAATATTTAAAATATATACATTTATAGTTTTATTTACGCTTCTTTTAGGAATATAATAGAAATATAAAATTATGGGCACCTGGATGGTTCAGTTAGTTGAGCGTCCAACTCTAGGTTTTGGCTCAGGTCATGATCTCAGGGTTCTGAGATTGAGCCCCATGTGGGGCTCCTCGATCAGTGTGGAATCTGCTTGAGATTCTCTCTCTGCCCCTCTGCTCCCCCCTGCTCATGTGTGCTTGTGCATGCTCTTTCTCAAATAAATAAATGAATAAAATCTTTTTAAAAAAGAAATATAAAAGTATGCAAAAACATACTGTAAAAGCTGCTTATTGTATTTATAAGTGATTACTCTTTTTAAAAGTTCATAGGAATCATAAAACATATACATGCGGGGCACCTGGGTGGCTCAGTCCTTAAGCGTCTGCCTTCGGCTCAGGTCATGATCCCAGAGTCCTGGGATCAAGCCCCGCATCGGGCTCCCTGCTGGCAGGAAGCCTGTGTCGCCCACTACCGTTCCCTCTGCTTGTGTTCCCTCTCTCACTGTGTTTCTCTCTGTCAAATAAATAAAATCTTAAAAAAAAAAAAAAAAAAATATATATATATATATATACACACACATGAATGTGAGACATTTTATTTTAAATATCCTTATGATTGTTGCTTTAAATTCTTCATCAGGCATATTACTTAGATCTGTTTGATTACATTTCTGGCCATGACCTTTTCTTGTTCTTTCTTTGGGGATGAATTCCTTTCCTTTCCTTTTTTTTTTTTTTTAAGATTTTATTTATTTATTTGACAGAGAGAGAGAGATCACAAGTAGGCAGAGAGGCAGGCAGAGAGAGAAGGGGAAGCAGGCTCCCTGCTGAGCAGAGAGCCCGATGTGGGGCTCGGTCCCAGGACCCTGAGATCATGACCTGAGCCGAAGGCAGAGGCTTAACCCTCTGAGCCACCCGAATTCTTTTCCTTTTTAAATCCATTTTAAATCTCTGTCTCCTTCTGTGTTAGAAAAACCTGTTATGTTTCCTGCTCCTGAGAGTAATGCGTTTATGAAGAAGAGGTCATATGGTGTCCAGGGCCTGGAGCTTCAGGGAGTGTCTCTGGCGTGTGCTACGTGCACTCTGCTGTTGTGTTTTGGCTGCTCGATCCTTCAGGCCAGCCATGTGCAGAGGGTCTCCTTGCCTGCAGTGGGCAGTGTTTAGTCCTCAGCCAGAAGTGGCAAGTTTTAACTAGATGTGTTCTGGTGTGCACCTGAGACTAATGTAAAATTGTCAACTATACTCAAAAGAAAGTTTTTTACATCTCTCTTCAGCACACATTATATTAACTAAATAGTTAATTAAAAGTATGTGGTTCTAAACACCAATTGAATTAATGAGGTTAAGAACACAACTCAATTTTGGCAAGCAAGTAACTCGGCTTTTGGGATAGGAGTGTAAAAATCTATTAAGATGCCTAGGTACCAAAATTATGGTTCATCCATTCTGTGAATAGAGTAGCTTTATTTGTACTGACACGGGAAAATGTCTACAATATTTTAAGTTTTTTTTTTTTAAGATTTTATTTATTTGAGGGGGACAGAGAGAGTGAGAAAGCATAAATGGGGGAAGGGGCTGAGGGAGAGGGAGGACCAGACTTCCCACTGAGCCAGGAGCCTGATGCGGGGCTCAATCCCAGGACCCCGAGATCATGACCTAAGCCAAAGGTATATGCTCAAATGACTGAGCCACCCAGGTAGCCCTAAGTTTTTTTTTTTTATAATTTTTCTTTTTTTTATTTGACTAAACTCCATCTCCCTGAACACACCTAGTTATAAAGGAATCTCATGGGAAAAACACACCGAAGGATTTCCTTATCAATCTAGATGCAGATTGATATGGGAAGGTGCAGTTAAGGACCAGCATTAGGGCTGCTCTATAACATTTTTCCTTTTTTCTTTTTTTAAAGTAATCTCTATACCTAGTGTGGGGCTTGAACTCATAACCCTGAGATCAAGAGTCTCATGCTCTACTGACTGAGCCAGCCAGGCTCCCCTTTCCTTTTTCATTTGAAATAGAAATAATATTAAAAAAAAAAAAAAAAGAAATAGAAATAATATTTATTAGAAAATATTCAAGCAATTAAAAAATGTATAAAGTAGGGGTGCCTGGGTGGCTTAGTGGGTTAAAGCCTCTGCCTTCTTTTCAGGTCATGATCTCAGGGTCCTGGGATCCAGCCCTGCATCAGGCTTTCTGCTCAGCGGGGAGCCTGCTTCCCCCTTTCTCTGCCTGCCTTTCTGCCTTCTTGTGATCTCTCTCTCTCTGTCAAATAAATAAATAAAATATTAAAAAAAAATTTAAAAAGTATAAAGTAGAGGCGCCTCGGTGGTTCAGTCGTTAAGGATCTGCCTTCGGCTCAGATCATGATCCTGGGGTCCTGGGATCAAGCCCCACATTGGGTTCTCTGTTTGGCAGGAGGCCTGCTTCTCCCTCTCTCACTCCCCCTGCGTGTGTTCCTGCTTTCCCTGTGTCTCTCTCTGTCAAATAAATAAATAAAATCTTTAAAATATATATAAATATATATTAGATAGAGATAGAGATCCAATCTGTAATTTATATATTTATAAATATATATTTATGTATTTTATATAAATATAAAATATATACATATATATACATACATATATATATATATATATATATATATATATATATATATAAAGTAGGAGGTATACTCTTCTCTTGAGATATCATCCAAAGACCTCTACTGCTCATGGTTGGATCTGTATCTTTCTAGAATTTCCCTTGCACAGATACACACACACACACACACACACACACTTTTTATGTGCATCTGTTTACAACTTGCTTTTTAAAAAATTTTTTCACTTGAAACATTGTATTGGTTAGGATGTGGAGGAAAAAGGAGCTGTAGTATGCTGCCAGCAGTAATGTAAACTGGTACAGCTACTGTGGAAAACAGTACAGAGATGCCTCAAAAAATTAAAAATAGAAATACCATAATGATCCAGTAATTCCACCAGTGACTATATACTTGAAGAAAACAAAAACACTAAATCAAAAAAATGTATGCACCCATATGTTTATTGCAGTATTATTTATAATAGCCAAGATCTGCAAGCAACCTAAGTATCCATTGATAGACAAATGGAGAAGTAAGATGTGTATATATATGTAATGGAATATTACACAGCTATAAAAAGATGAGATTTTTGCCATTTGTGACAATGTTGATGGGCCTCTAGAGGGTACTTTGCTAAGTGAAATAAGACTGAGAAAGACAAATACCATATGATTTTACTCATGTGGAATCTAAATTTAAAAAATGAATAAACAAAATGTAGAATCAGACCTGTAAATATGGAGAACAAAACTGATGGTTATGAGAGGGAAGGGGTTAGAGGATGAACAACAGAGTCTGCTCTGTTCTCTGTTGCATCCCATAAATTTGTATGCTTCAGGTGTGTTTGTCTTGACATTTCCTTATAGTTAAAGAGAATTTTACGAATCACTTTGGTTGGGTCCTTTCATAGAGATTTTAATAAAAGGAAGGTATAAAATGCAATGCTTAGGTCGTATTACTTACTGGTCCTAGAAACTTTTTTCTTTAGAATTTTCTTTTATATTATTGCTCATCTTTTGCCATGCATCCTCTAAAATAATTTCATAAGTTCAGAGATAAAATCCCTGTGGAATTCTGATCGAAACTGACCTGATACAAATTAAGTTGGGGTAAGCAAGCATGTATATGTATTTTTTTCTTTTTATACAGTTGTAGCTTACATTTTTATTTACTTAAATCTTCTTCGAAAAGAATTCCTTTGAGGGGCGCCTGGGTGGCTCAGTGGGTTAAAGCCTCTGCCTTCAGCTCAGGTCATGATCTCAGGGTCCTGGGATCGAGCCCCGCATCGGGCTCTCTGCTCAGCAGAGAGCCTGCTTCCCCTTCTCTCTCTGCCTGCCTCTCTGCCTACTTGTGATCTCTCTCTCTCTCTGTCAAATAAATAAATAAAAAATCTTTAGAAAAAAAAGAAAAAAACTCCTTTGAAATAATTTCATACCATTTCATAGGACCTTTTCAGTGTTTCTGTGCACAATACTACCTTCTCTCTTCTAATTACTTATATACCAATTATAATCTCTACTCATTGCCTTTACTTCAGATTCTCTTACGTGTCTTACCATTTGCAGTCTGGCTTCTGCTCCCTCTAATTTAGCTAAATCCAGGTGCCTTTCTTTATTTTTCTATTCATCAGCCTACTAAGATTCATAAGATAGTTCTGACAACTATTCATTTTCTCTGTTCAAAGCTCTATTCTGCTTCTCTCTCCCTTTAACTGACTCATGCCCCTATTTTTCTGTATTTTTCTCAGCCATAAGATTTTTGTCATGTTACTTTGGATCTTTGTCTGGTGACATCTGGTAGAACATTCTGTGACAATGGATATATTCTATATCTGTGCTTTCTAGTATTGTAGCCACTAGCCCCATTTGGCTGTTGAGCACTTGGAATATGGCTAGGTATTATTGAGAAACAGATTTTTTTTTTTTAATGAATTTGAATTGCCTTATGTAGTTAGTGGCTATCATATTGGACAGCATAGCTCTATACTGTTTTTTAAAGATAGAGATCCAATCTATAAATCTGTGCATCATTGGTCAGGCTATTCATGGAAACATGAATTCTGGCCTTTGGCAGTAAACTTTCTTCTTCTTAAGATTTCTCCTTAGGGGGCGCCTGGGTGGCTCAGTTGTTAAAGCCTCTGCCTTCTGCTCAGGTCATGATCCCAGGGGCCTGGGATCGAGCCCCGCATCGGGCTCCCTGCTCGGCAAGAAGCCTGCTTCTCCCGCTACCATTCCCTCTGCTTGTGTTCCCTCTCTCGCTGTGTTTCTCGCTGTCAAATAAATAAAATCTTTAAAAAAAAAAAAAAAGATTTCTCCTTAGGTCCTGTCCTTTTCCCCCAGATTCCCTACTCTAATTTTCTGGGTTTCATGCCAGGAGATTATTTACTTCATCGGGAAATCTTCCAGTTTGTGTACTGCTCATCAGTTAAGCATGTGGGAGACTCTACAGTCTAGTAAGACCTTTTCTTCTTCCAACTTCTATTGATTATGTTTACTACTTTCTGTGCAGTTCTGATTGGATTCCAAAGTTGATCATACTTTGATTTTTAACTTCCATCCATTTATAGATTATGATCAGTTGGAAATTACACATCTTTAATTGCCTGGAGAGATATATATATATATATATATATGTATATATATATATAAAATTTTATTTATTTATTTATTTATTTATTTTTTAAAAGATTTTATATATTTTAAAGATTTTATTTATTTGACAAAGAGAGAGACAGAGAGGAAACAGAAGCAGGGGGAGTGGGGGAGGGAGAAGCAGGTTTCCCACTGAGCAGGGAGCCTGAGACGGGGTTTGATTCTACGACCCTGTGATCATGACCTGAGCCAAAGGCAGATGCTTAGCCACCCAGGTACCCCAGCCTGGATATATTTTAACTCTAAAGGGTTTACTTCTCCCATTCTTTGTCTTGCCATTTGACCATCAGTCTATTTCATAATCCCCTTTTGGGCATAAATGTAATTTCTGAGACTACTAATGGTGTGGATATAAGGATAACTTAACGAATACATATTAATTTGCTTCATTTTATGGTGTCACTGAATACATATAATGAATCTTTGTTTTCTAAATGTATGCTTTTTTCTTATACTATACTTGTAAGGTCACCTCATTTTGCCTATTAAGAAACTGAGGCTCAAGAGGGGGGTTTCTTAATTTGTTAAAGGAAGAATGACTAGCTAGCTAGATGAAGAAGTAAGATTTAAACTTACCTATGACCCCAAACCCTGTGTTGTTTCCACTGTGACACATGGATGCCCATTTAACTCTCTTCCACTTAATGGAATCCATTAATTCCCCTTTTCCCCTCAAGTACCAATATGGGTAAATTGTCTCTCTTCTCCTTTTTTGGCTGAATGCCACCATAATACCTTAATACCATTGACTTCTGGGTATTTCTGTACTCCAATCATTATGAATATGTCTTCCACATATACAATATTTCCTGCTCTGTACTTTCCCAGGCTATACTCTCTACTGTCCCCTGGAGTACCCTGTATGGAAT
>JAQQSY010006565.1:0-10977 GCA_028646535.1 Procyon lotor
AGTATTAATGTAATCCCAATAAACATCTTTATCAAGATTGAAAGCTGATTCTTCCAATTGTAGGAAAATGAAATGTGCCAAGAAGAACCCATAGAATCTTAAAGAAGATAAAAATTGGAGAGCATATACCATCAGACATGAAGACTCATCATAATGCCACAATAAGTAAAACAAACCAGTACAGGTGACAGAATAGACAAACCAACAAATGGAAAAAAAAATAGATTCCTGACACATTTCAACACAAATATGGTCACTGGATTTCAAAAGCTGTCACTGAAATGTGGTTGGAGAAAGAATGGTCTTTTAATAAATGGTGCTGGATTTAACCAATACATAGAAGAAAAAAGATGTTGAAAAATACCTTACAGCATAAACAAACCAATTCCAGACGGAATGCTCTCCTAAAGTGAAAAGTAAAACCATAAAACCTATTGATGATAGTATTACAGAATATCTTCATAATCCTTAGAAAGCACAGATTTACCAAAGAACATAAAATCACTAAATATGCATCAACATTTTATTTAATAAATTTGACTTCATTGAAATTAACTTTTGTTCCCCAAACAATTTTCATGTGTCATACAGTGGATTTGCATCTGAAATATGTAAAGAATACCTTCAAATCCATAAGAAAAAGAGGGAAGTCTCTCTAAAAAATATGTAACAGTTTTGAGCAGGTAATTCAATGAAAATGATGCCTCATCCTCATTATGATATGGAAAGGACTTTGTGTTGTTCTCAGTGATTTTCAAATGAAAATCAAAATGAGATAGATACCCTTATATACCTACAGGAATAGACTAAAAATAAATATTTAAGCAAATCATCAATAACAGATGAGAAACAAACTCTCGAACACTGATAGCAAGTTGTTTTAGGAAAAATGGCAGTATTGGGGCGCTTGGGTGGCTCAGTGGGTTAGAGCCTCTGCTTTTGGCTCAGGTCATGATCTCAGGGTACTGGGATCGAGCCCTGCATCGGGCTCTCTGCTCAGCGGGGAGCCTGCTTCCCCCTCTCTTTGCCTGCCTCTCTGCCTACTTGTGATCTCTCTCTCTCTCTGTCAAATAAATAAATAAATAAATAAATAAATAAATAAATAAATCGAAAAAAGGAAAAATGGCAGTATCTACTAAACATATCCTAAGACACCAGTGTCACTTCTAGGAATCTACCTAATGGAAATGAGGCCATACACCATCAACGGACATGCACATTTATGTTTAGAGTAGCTTAATTAGAGACACAACCTGGAAACAATTAGAATGTACATCAACAGTATGATGGGAAAAACATTTTTATGTGCAATTTACTGTTTATCTAGTATACATCAAATCAAATACAATAAAAATCTCCCTAGTTTGCATTTATTAAGCTATGTTTTTGGTGGGAGCCATGAAAGCAAATACTACAAAGGCTCATGATTCAATGAGACAAATATATGAGACAAACCATGCATAGTTTCAGCAAAATGCTATCATGAAGGATTATAAATCCAGTGTGGCCATATTTTCTACACTTGATCTTAGCCAAAAGGCCGAGAAGCAATGTGGTCATATTTTCTAATATGTTAAAGAAACTAAAAATTGTTTTTCTAAACTGTATTTTCTAATACATTATGGAAGCCAGATGTTTTTGTGGAATTTTCTACTTTCTTTTTTTTTTTTAAGATTTTATTTATTTATTTGACACGGAGAAAGAGATCACAAGTAGGCAGAGAGACAGGCAGAGAGAGAGGGGGAAACAGGCTCCCTGCTGAGCAGGGAGGCCGATGCAGGGCTTGATCCCAGGACCCCGAGATCATGACCTGAGTCGAAGGCAGAGGCTTTAACCCACTGAGCCACCCAGGCACCCAAATTTTCTACTTTCAAGTGTCTTTTTTATCTCCTAAAACAGTATCGCAGCATAAAAAATGTAAAGTATGTTTGGTCCAGGGGCAAATGTTTGGTGTTTGTTGAGATCTTGGTATGGTAATTACTACCATAATAATTACTACCATAAATTACCCATAGGCTATTTACCCTAAGAAAATGAAAACTCGAATTTGAAAGGATATATACACCCCATGTTATTTGTAGCATTATTTACAAGAGCCAAATTATGGAAGCAGTCCAAGCATCCATCCATAGATGAATGGATAAGGAAGATGTAGTGTACGTATGTACACAATGGAATATTACTCAGTCATAAAAAAAATGAAATCTTGCCATTTGTCATGATGTGGATGGAGCTAGAGAGTATAATGCTCAGTGAAATAAGTCAATCACAGAAAGACGAATACCATATGATTTCACTCATAGGTGGAATTAAAAAATAAAACAAAGGAACAAAGGAAGAAAAAGAGACAAACCAAAAACTACAGAGAACAAAGAGATGGTCACCAGAGGGGAGGTAGGTGGGGGGATGGGAGAAATAGGGAAAGGGGATTAAGAGTTTATTTACCTTGATAAGCACTGGGTCATAGGTGGAACTGTTAGATAACTATATTTTACTATGTAATCTACACTGGAATTAAAACAAAATTTGAAAAATCTTGAAAATAGATTTCTTTCTTTTGTAATGGTGGGGGGAGGGATGTATATCTGCTGGGCTTAGGAAACATCTGTGTAGTGTTAAGTATTTGTTGTTGTTTTTTCCTTATCATGGCATATTTCCCTCTTAGGTACTTTAGCTCTCACAAGTCACTTTTATTCTTTTCCCCAGATCAGCTGACTGTTAACAAATGACATTCTGCACTGAATCATCAATATGGAATGGTTGCTGTCCAATTGCTTGTCAGGATGTATAATATCAAATCGGCTATAGCTTAATATTTATGAAAAGCAAGTTGAGAGGCAAAGTATTTATGGGAAATTTTCTGAATGGTAAGCATTGCACTCATATCTCTAAAGGCTCTAATAGCTATCCATAAATTAATCCATAGTGTAAGTGTACCAGGAGCCCAGATCACATAATTTCACCACCTCCTAATACAAGAGCATTTACAGAATTGCATTTGGGCAAGATGCCATCATCATGCAATGAGGGATTGTTTAAGAACATCCCTAAGGTGTTTGTTGCTTTTATGTTACATACTGCTTTTTCTAGAACAAATCCCCAGAGAAATATCTCTTTGATCTCAATATTAGGAAAAGGCATGCATGTTAATTGAATTGCTTTTGTTTCACAGACCGTCTGATTGATTTGCTTCTCTACTTCTCAAAACAATGGTACCTAGAGCCAGATCCATGTAAGGAAAGTTAGAGAATGAGTGTTGAGTTTGGACATTTTTCTTTGGAAAATTAATTGCATTCAAATATGTAGAAAAAACATTCTGAATCTTGGGGCTCTCAAAACACTTGGCCACACAGGAGCATAAATAAATTCATCAAAATTCAATGTCTTCATTTTTATCATCAATATTTTTAGCTTCTCATTTATTTTGTTTCACAAACATCTTAGAAGCGTACGTTTGACTGTAAGGTTTAAAGCCACTAAAAATGTGTGAGAAAATTTAGAATATAAAGATATGAAATCATTGAAAGGCTACGGTAGATACGGAATCATTTCTGATGTGATCCCCAAAGATTATGACAAGAATTGTGAAAGTATTAATCAATTATACCAAGACATTTGGTAGAAAACATATTCAAAGGCTTACACGAAATATATATTGAAATAAAAATAAACTCTGAATCTTTTTATACAAAAAACCCTGAAGTGTGACCACCTGAACGTATGACCTTTATATAATTCTTCATACATATTTAGTACTTCTTGCCTTATTCATTGTGTCACTAAAGACTGATTTACAAAATTATAATTTTACCATACACTATTTTGAGCCTGAAATTTCACTTAACCAGCACAAAACAAAATGGTGGATGTTGTGAATTCACATAAAAGATTACTGAGTTTCCTTTGCTGTGCAGGACTTTGTATCTTGAAGTCCCAACAGTTTATTTATGCTTTTGTTTCCCTTGCCTTGAGAGAAACATCTAGTAAGAAGTTGCTACAGCCAATGTCAAAGAAGTTGCTGCCCGTGTTCTCTCCTAGGATTTTGATGGTTTCCTGTCTCACATTTAGGTCTTTCATATATTTTACATTTATTTTTGTGTGTGATATAAGAAAGTGGTCCAGTTTCATTCTTTTGCATGTTGCTGTCCAGTTTTCCCAACACCATTTGTTGGAGAGACTGTCTTTTTTTCCATTGGATATTCTTTCCTGCTTTGTTGAAGATGAACTGACTATCATGGAGTTGTGACCCATATAGTTGTGGGTCTAATTCTAGGCTTTTTATTCTGTTCCATTGATCTATGTGCCTGCTTTTGTGCCTGTATTATACTATTTTGATCACTACAGCTTGGAACAAGTGTGCGAGGTAAGGACTAAATGCTTTAAAAGGTAAAGAACAGGACACTAACAAGAATCATGCTGGAATCAAACATTACATTAACAATACTGAATGCAAGGAGATTAATACCTCCAGATTTTTAAAGGTTGTGGTTATGAATACACAATTACAAATCAAATCAAAACAGGCAAAATATGCATTACCATATACAATTTTCAATATACGCATTACCATATACAATTTTCAGTTTTTCAGAAGTTGGCTACCTTTCCAAATATTCCTTTTAAAAAATGGCTCAGGGCATCCCTTACCATCAGGGAAATGCACATTAAAATCACAATGAGATATCACCTCACACCTGTCAAATGGCTAGAATAAAAAAAGACAAGAAGAAAAAAAAAAGACAAGAAATAACAAGTGTTGGCAAGTGTGGAAAAAAAAGGAACCCTCATGCATAAATCTAAACTGGTGCAGCCACTGTGGAAAACAGTATGGAGATTCCTAAAAAAATCAACAATAGAATTACCATATTAGGTAAGTACCTTTTATTTTAAAAAATTTTAAGAGATTTTGTTTATTTGTCAGAGAGCAAGAGAGCGAGTGAGAGTGAACACACGCAGGGGAGCAGCAGGCAGAGGGAGAAGCAGGCTCCCTGCTGATCAGAGAGCCTGATGCAGGGCTCAGTCCCAAGACCCTGGGATCAGGACCTGAGCAGAAGGCAGACGCCTAACGACTGAGCCACTAGACTTTCTCCACCTGTCCCTTTGCCTTTGGTGCTCTGGGGGGTTGGCCTGATGGTGTGCATTTTGAAGTCATCACGGATATGGTGAAATTTTTAATCTGATTTTGGCTTACCACACTTCCTCCTTTGTGGGATTTTTCCTTTTAGTAACCGATCTCCCAGGCAGCTACAAACTCTACCTCCTCAGGCAAGTAAGATGACTGCATTTTACATGAGTGCCATCTCTCTGTGGGCCCAAATTTGGAGTGTATTCAGTGTATTCAGTGAACCAGCCGATTCATCTAGAGTGCTTCTCTTCTTTCAAGAATTACCTTTAGTTCTTTCCTTTTTTACTTACTCTCAGATGTCATCAAAAGGCCGTTTTCTTTTTCTCATAATTGTCCCTAAATTTAAAATTATTTCTGAAATAAGATACTTTATCCCTGCAGAAATAGAACTTTATCTTTATCTCTTTAAAGCATATTGTCCCAATGTTCATAACAGCAAAGGCCACAATCACCAAACTCTGGAAAGAACCAAGATGCCCTTCAATAGATGAGTGGATAAAGAAGATATGGTCCATATATACAATGGGATATTATGCCTCCATCAGAAAGGAAGAATACCCAACTCTTGTATAAACATGGACGGGACTAGAAGAGATTATGCGGAGTGAAATAAGTCAAGCAGAGAGATTCAATTATCTTATGGTCTTACTTAAGTGTGGAGCAGAAGGAAAAACATGGAAAGCATTGTGAGAAGGAAAGGAAGGGTGAATGGGGGAAATCGGAGGGGGAGATGAACCATGAGAGACTGTGGACTCTGAGCAACAAACTGAGGGTCTTAGAGGGGTGGGGGTTTGGGGGTTGGGTGAGCCTGGTGATGGGTCTTGAAGAGGGAACGTATTGCATGGAGCACTGGGTGTGGTGCATGAACAATAAATATTGTAACACTGAAAAAATAAAATAAACATACTTGGGGGGAAAAAAGCATATTGTCCTTTCTAAAATAATCTAATATACTTAAATTACTCTCATTTAAACACAGTTTAATGACCAACACAATTTCAGTTATTTATATGTAATATCAAAAGTAAATACTATTTTAAATTACCATTTTATACCAAAAGAAAAGAGTAAACATTTGGTTCTAGATCTTGAGAACATCAATATACACATAGTGCAAGAAATTTATCAATTGCTTAAAATATCAAACATTTGCATTTTCCTTAAGTATAATCTTCCTCTTTATCAGAATTTGTTTTGCTGAAGGATGACTGATTTGTGATGCAAAGTAAGTCTGTAAGATCATTATAAATGGCAGCCTCTAGAAGATAGTGAGGGGGCAATCCATCTAGATAAAAGAAAATTGCTGGGCTTTTTTAATCATTGAAAATCATCTTCCATAACATGCTGCTCAGGGAGAAAAAAAAAAACATTTACTTTCCTCTTCTAATTTTCTAAACAACATGCTGATTTTACATGGCTCTACTGATGCAGAAGTAATTGGTAATTCAGAAAAATATATTACACGATAGTCTTGAATATCTTAACATTTTTATCTCAATTTGGGTAATCACTTAGCTCTTTCTTCTTATATTATAGTTCCTTAATATGGATTAAATAACTGAGTATTTGCAGTGATGCTCTCTTTAACCATATAAATATACACTATTGGTTAGTAACATATATTCTGAGAAGTCCTCCTATACACTACCCAACATAAAATTCAGAAATGAATGCCTTCTGTAACCTAAAACACTTCCTCATATGAAAACATTAATCAATCTTAGAGTTTCAGGATGTGAAAGGTCTCTTTTTTCAATTTGTTGTTGTTGTTAAGGAGTAATAAGGTGAAAATTTAATATGATGAACAGCAAAGATAAGATAGCATAGAACAATTCTTCAAAGTCTTAGAGGTTAGAAGAGAAGTTTTTGCTTTAGCAATGAGGGGAAGAAGACGATCGGTATGGTTTTTAGTTTAGTGTCTACTTCTGTTTAGTTTTTGTAAGAAGAGACATCTCCAGCTAACCTTTGGCTGCCCATTTATAATCACTCTGTTGGAGGCAAGATACTTGGAGGTTCTCATAATTAGTCAAGATTCTTAGTTCCATATCAACTGTTCCATCATCTCAAGGAAAACTGAGAATAGTATTTCTTAAATATGCATCTAAAAATAAATAAATGAGCAAACTCTATTACATTCTGTAGAACCTGTCTTATGGAAATACTACCTGCATCACCTTTGGGCAGGTGCGGCTCACATGACAAATGGGAGCTGTGGCCAGAATTTCTGTCACTTGCACCCACAGGAATCTAAAGTAGCTGCAGACACTATACAAGATATCAAGAAGTACCTGCTGCATTGTAGACATTCAAATTTTGGAGTCAGAACACGTGATAGACTAAGCTTAGGTCACATGACATATGTGTGTGGGATCAGCATCAAGGCTGGGAAAATGAATATGTGACTTTTTCAACGTTTACAGTGGAAGGCAGCCCTCCTTCATAAAGTGGGGACTTCCCAAAGCAGAAAATATTAATTAAGATGCTAAGTAGTTAAAAATAATAGCATATCTCCACTATGGATGGTCCAGATAAAATTAAATGTGCCATTGACAAAACTAATGTGAAATAATGATGTCTACAAGCTGAAAGTTAATTTTAAAACTCTAATTGCAACTAATTTAGCTTTAAAACAAGTCCATTGAAATAATTTTAAAAAATGAAATATTGCTCAAGAACTCTTTGAAAAGGATAGTACATTTGGTTTGCCAGAAAACGTGTGTTATCCAAAGAGATGTATTTTTTGGTTTTTAGGAAAATAGTCTTTTTTTTTCTCCTAAATGCAGGCCCATCTGTGATCCTTTGTATTTCTGGTTTGGAAGATTTCCTTTTAGTTTGGTTATTATTATCTGTTAGTTCGTTATCAAGACAATCACCAGTATGTTGGTGGTAAGAACATATAATGGGCTTCCTTACATTTATCTGGCTACCATTCTGTTAAATCAAAATACTATCCAAGTTCTAATTTCAACTATGCCTATGTAGACCTTTATGTATATGAGTTTCTACTTCATTATATATGGTGGCAAGTACCCCTGTATTGCAGATGTCCAAGTTAAAATATTGCATTTTATTTAAAGCTCTGGGTAATGATGATTTTTCTTTGGTTACTTAAAGGCATTGCTAATTAATTGAGAAAGTACTAGAGAGTTCTCTAGAAGATGCAAGTATAGCACCTACCATGTAAGAGTTTGTCAAATACAAAAGACAAGTCATCTTATGACCATTTAAAATGAATACTTATTAAGCCCTACATGAATTTCTTTTGCAGTTCCTCATACTGAATTGTATGCCTTTATAATGATTCTAAATGAACAGATAGCACCTAAAACTAATACACCATATCTTAACTCTACCAAAATTGAAATAAAAACATTTAATAAAATTTTAAAACAATAGATATACTTTCACTTAAAACAATGTAAACATTAAATATTTTATGCACGGAAATAAGAACTCATAAAAGGTGGTTATGTTCCCAGAGAGGTCTAAGACTAAACACTAAATAAAATGTCTGCTCATGCATTCTAGGAACAAATGCTGCTAATTTCCTCTAATACATAATAACATTGGCTCAAACTTGTCCTAAAGGGTTTCTTCATTGAATTTACCTTCTGTGCAGTCCACTCACCCTACAGCCGTTGTCCTTTGCCATTAAGCCTAATCGATATTTCCTGTCCTATATTTTTCAAATTGGTAATGTTTACCCCAATGGATCTCATTGACTTGGAGCTCATTGACTTCACATTCTAATGATGAAGATCTCCCTTCAAGCCACATAAATGTCATTATAAGGAGCACCGTCTAAACTACTAACTGCATTGATACTACTGAAATAATCAGATTCCAATGCAGTAATAAGGACTGTTTTCACAATTCCCAGAACTTTGTTATGTTCTAGAAAGTCAAGACAATTTCATTGGTTTTGTTGTTGTTATTTTTTTTTTCCGAAGATGCCTGAAAACACAACATCGATGATACTCAAGTCACTTCATTAATGGAAGAAAATAAAAGTTATGTGCTAGGTGCTCTGTTAGGATTAGCAGAGGGTGTTTACAAAAATGTAAAGAGATAGACCATGTATCAGAATCCTGGCATCCTGGACTAGGAGAACTTTAAGGAAAATCCTCAAATATTAAGTAAAGGAGAATAGGACACAATGCTAAATCATTTTCTACCACTTGTCCAAATTGCCTCTTTTGCCTCTTATATATTTGTTTTATAATCTAGCTAGACCATAAACTCTTACACGTTTAAGTCTATGGAATACCGGCCATAATACTGAGAATGCAATAAAATGTTTGTTTATCATCTAATTTACTGATACTTGAGGAAGAAAGACTACTTTTTTGTCTCTGCTTCAATTTCACTCAAGTCTGTAGCCTCACTCATTCAACTAGGAAGGTTTGTGTATTGCATTGTAAACTTTGGAATTACACTCACTTTGACTAAATCTCAGCCTCACGGTAGTTAGATGGAAAGCCTTGAACAAACTGGTAAACTACTGTGAGCTCCATTTAGGAATGAAGGATTTCTTTCTTTACAAGCAGGAGTTTTATTTAGAAAAATGGTAACATTTTCTTTGCCATATAAATTTAGGGTTAATTGAGATGCCATACGCCCTGCTAATAATATTATTCTTATTTATTTTGTTATTTATTATAGTACGACACAAAAATATCATTTTGGGGATTAAGCTAATAGCAGACTTTTATTATTTACTGTTTTCTAAACAATGACACATGGTGTGGGTGAAAGATAAACTCTCTAAACTTTATGTTCTTTGGGTTTTTTAAAAGATTTTATTTATTTATTTGAGAGAATGAGTATAAGCAGGGGCAGAGAGAGAGAGAGAGAGAGAGAAGCACACTCCGTGCTGAGCAGGGAGCCCAACATAGGACTCGGTCCCAGGACCCTGAAATCACGACCTGAGCTGAAATCAGACACTTCACTGATTGAGTCACCCAAGACCCCGCTAAACTTTATGTTTTAATCATAGTATAGAGTTAAATATTTCCTGTCAGCATGTCAGGAAATTCTCTCATGTAACCAAAGTACAATTACCAAAATTAGGAAGTTATACAATGACTAATACTATTATCTATTATAAAGCCCACATTCAAATTTTTTCTAATTGTTTCAATAATGTCATGTATAGTGATTCTCTTTTTTAAAAATTACAATTTAATCCATGCAAATATATTGCATTTATCATGTCTCCACCCTCTCTGTTAATAGCGAACAGTTCTCTACCTTTCTTTGTCTTTCATAGCATTGTCATTATTTAAAGAAATAGGTTAATATTATGTTTGTTTATTTATTTACTTTAGAGAGGGGTGAAGAGTAGAGGCAGAGGGAGAGAGATAATCTTCAGCAGGCTCCACGCCCAGCACAGTGCCCAGGGTGGGGCTTAATTTCACAACCCCGAGATCATGACCTGAGCTGAAATCAGGAGCCCTACTCTTAATTGACTGAGTCACCCAGACAACCTGGAATGGGTTAATATTTTGGAAGCAAGTTCTTCAATTTAGGTTTGTGTAATGGCTCCCTCACGATTAAATCCCAGTTACACATTTTCATCCAGAACATTGTATGAATGATTTTGTATTTCACTATACCATATCAGGGGACAAGATGTCAGCTTGGTTTTTTATCGGTGATATTTACTCTGATCACTTTGTCAAGATGATTTCTGTTCAATTTCCCCACTATTAAAAGTAAGTTTTATTCCTTTTATGATAAATGAATAATCTGAGGGGAGATGCTCTAAGCAATCACCTTTTATTTTTAGCAGCCGTAAGTGATTCTTGCCTAAGTTGGTTATAATTAGGATGATATGCTACAGTTGGGGTTTT
>JAQQSY010006566.1:0-10976 GCA_028646535.1 Procyon lotor
AGCTTTGTAATAGAGTTTGAAGTCAGGAATGGTGATGCCGCTGACTTTGGTTTTCTTTTTCAACATTGCAATTTTTTTTTTTTTTAAGATTTTATTTATTTATTTGACAGAGGGAGAGAGAGATCACAAGTAGGCAGAGAGGCAGTCAGAGAGGGGGAAGCAGGCTCCCAGGTGAGCAGAGAGCCAGTTGTGGGGCTCGATCCCAGGACCCTGAGATCACGACCTGAGCCGAAGGCAGAGGCTTTAACCCACTGAGCCACCCAGGTGCCCCACAAACAACAATTTAATTGAGAGTTTATCTGAGCAAAATTGATTCCAATCAGGCAGCACCAAACTGGAAATGGTTAGGAACACTATTTGTTCATTTAACTGTATTAATTAGAATATTGATTTGGCTGGTTTACAACAGACAAACTACATGAAAGATCTCTTTCTCACTACAAAAAATGTGAGTTATTGGTCCAAGGGAGTGGGTGGTATTGTAAAATGAGACCTGGATTTCTTCATCCTCATCTAGAGACACAGGTCCCTTCTCTCTGTGGCTCTGTTATCCCAGGGTGTGGTTCTGGTATGCATGGTTGCATACCATGAATCACCCCCACATTCAAATCTCTGCCGCAGCCCAAGGACAAGACATGGGAAGAGTGAGAGGAGGGAGGGCAACTGGCTTTCCTTAAGTGGATGTGATCCTTCCGCTTACAGGTCATTGGTTATAGAACTTAGTAACGTGGCCAAATCTAGCTGTAAGTGATGTTGGCAATCCAAATACCCATAGCGGGAGTGAGCGGGGAGGAGGATTAGCAGGTTCTGCGAAAACAAAAACAAAAGAAACCAACAAACCTCACTTTAAAAACTAATTTGAGGGGCGCCTGGCTGGCTCAGCCAGTGAACATGTGACTCTCGATCTTGGGAGTCCTGAATTCAAGCCCCAGGTTGGGGGTGGAGTTTCATTAAAAAAATAATGGAGATAATTTACTAAGATGTATAAAGGGCTTCAAAGTAGACATAAAATAAATAATGAAATAAGGGAGAATGGGAAGAACAGGGGGAAAAAAGTGTATGAGTAAGGTTAGTGGTCAAAATAGATCCATACATTCATCAGGAAAAGAAGGGGGTGGAATGTCTTTTTTTTTGGCTTGAAGCCAAGTTAATTTATCCTAACTGCTGATTTGCTTTTTTTTTTTTAAAGACTTCATTTATTTATTTATTTATTTGACACAGAGAAGTCACAAGTAGGCAGAGAGGCAGGCAGAGAGAGAGAAGGGGAAGCAGGCTCTCTGCTGAGCAGAGAGCCCAATGCAGGGCTTGATCCCAGGACCCTGAGATCATGACCTGAGCCAAAGGCAGAGGCTTTAACCCACTGAGCCACCCAGGCGCCCCTGATTCGCTTTTTAAAATATTTCACCCATTACATATTTTGTTTAGATTTTTCCCTGCCTTCTTAGAGATTTGAGGGATAAAGTACTAACTGGTACTGTAATTTGTATGCTCTAGTGACTAATGCAGCAAATTAAAATTTAGTGATTAAGAGCATTTTGAACATTGACAAAAGTTATTTGGTTAGCAAGTCAGATATAAAATACCTGAAAGGACCAAGAAATGTGTTTTTAAGTTATTTACCTTTCACATTGGCCTACCCATTCACTGAGAGTTTATAGGAAAGCATTTTTACTGTATTCAAAATGAAGAACTATCCAAAGTACCAGATGTGTGTATGCTCTCCTTATTGTGGGAAGTTGTCAGCCAAATGCAGTTATGTCTCAAAATGGACACATTGACAAATTTTAACTATAATCTTTATGTGTACATATAACTATAAAACTAGGGGCGCCCGCGTGGCTCAGTTGGTTAAGCATCTGCCTTCAGCTCAGGTCAGGGTCCTGGGATGGAGCCCCACATCGGGATCCCTGCTCAGCAGTCTGCTTCTCCCTCCTCCTGCTCATGTATGCGTGCTCTCTCTGTGTCTCTCTCTCTCTCCTTTTCAAATAAATAAATAAAGTCTTAAAAAAAAAAAGAACAAAACTAAGCACAATACTATAGTCATTATTTGTTTGTGTTTTGATTGGCTGACGCCCCACAGCCTGGTGAAGCATTCATCTGATTTCTAGTTTTTTCCAGCTTTAGGATCCTATCATTCCCTTGTTCGGTAAGATATTCTCTCTTTTCATGCAAACTTCCTTCAGACCTCAAGTCCATCAGAAGATGAGATCATCATGTAGCTACTGATCTTGCTCACTATGGCGGTCTCAACACGTGGAATGAGGAACTTGAAATAAAGGTGGAAAGCATGCTATAGTTGCCTGTTTTAGAGACGTTGTTTCCAGAAATCTCTTGCATGTGGTGGAGCAGGAATCTCAGCTTGAATCTCAGCTGAGTCTGTTGCTCGGTTCAAGCATGTCTGGGCATGTCTGGCAAACTGGTGAGGCAGGCCTGAAAGAAACCGCTGACATGGGGGCTGACACTGTTTCCTAGAACAGAGCTCATTTTAGTGGAATAAAATTAGACAGAGAAGCTCTATAAGAAAGACTTAGTCATTGGATGGAGAGTAATAAATACAGCTTGGGGTGGCTGTTACTCAAATCTGTCTCCAATCTAGGCCCATGAAAGCATGTCTGGGTTCCTTAGAGAAACAGAGCTCTGAGTAAAACATAAAGAGCTGTTTCACTGAAAGCCTTCTAAGATATTGAGCACAAACTGTCTGCTTCGGGGTTCCCCTGTAAGAGTTCAACACAGTGATCTTCATTTCTGCAAGCTACACCATGGCTTTGGCTGTTTGGGTTGTATCACAGATCCTGGTGAGGAGCGTGCAGTGCCTAGAAGAGCAGGGCAGGGGAGGGGGTGCTGGGAGAGGGGTGTGTGAATGTACAAGAGACCTCCCACCCCAGAGGCTCCTAGAAAGAAAGCTAGAGATGTCCTCACTTTGTTAGTAGGCTTGACAGGTGGAAAAGCAGGGGAAATTCAAGTTATTATTGCTAATCTGCCCCTATTAGTAATGCAGTCGATTTGAATACTGTTTGAATTTTGTTCCCAATCAAATCGTTCTGATGCAGTGATGTGTTAACAATTAGGTAACTTCTTTTTTTTTGAATACTGTTCCCAATCAAATCGTTCTGATGCAGTGATGTGTTATTAGGTAACTTCTTTTTTTGTTGTTGTTGTTATTAGGTAACTTCTAATTATGCATAGAATCACACACTCTCCTAGTGGGAAGGAGGGAACTCTGTAACAGTGGTTTTCAATCTGTAAAGGACCAGCATGCATCTATCTATCATCTATCTATCTATCTATCTATCTATCTATCTATCTATCTATCTATCTATCATCTATCTATCTATCTATCTATTTCCAGTGGACTTTTGCAAAATAAATTACCAGAATACTAAAGTCATGAGACAAAAAATATAAGCCCCAATTATTTGTTATTAGATTCAGTAGGCATAAAATTACTCTGTGAAGATGTTATAAAAGTTTCCAGAAACTAATTTCAGTACTCGTCTGGCTACAGATGGGTCACAGTTCATGGAGGTGTTTATGGATGTGCACTGTTTCGTAGACCCTGCTTCTTGCAGGTTCATGTTTTCCTCCCTCCTCTCACCTGATGCCACCTGAAACAACTCCATCATCCACAAGTCCGTCCTCTAGCCACACACTTCAGTGAGTGGGATAATGACATTTGGTGTCATTCATTATCCATTGCGGTTATGGAGGAGGGTGGCCTACATGCAGACTAATGACCTCTGCAACTGAACCAAGGCTGAGAGAGAGAGAGAGAGAGAGAGAGAGAGAGAAAAGAGGTGGGGTTAGAGAAGAGGGGAAGGAAGATGGGGGAGGGAGAGAACTTCTGGCTTTGATACTGTTTTAATCCCTATTCACTTTCACTCTCTTCACACTTTTCTTCCTATCTCCTACACGTTAGATATCCTTAGAAACAACTTTAATCATATCATCACACCTTTTAAAAAATATCTCAGTATGTATCTCAGTTGTCTTTCAAAGTCAAATGTTTTATTCAAGATTTAATGTCAGAAAAAAAGATTTAATGTCATCTAATCTTTAAGTTTTTTTTTAGTTTTCTACATTGCTTTCTCATGGTTGATTAACACTGTCATAAATACATTTTTTGCCTTTCCATGTTACTACTTCTCAGTCCTAGATTCCCCTCACACAGAATTCTATTCACTCTTCAAGATTCAGCTCAAATTAATTAAACTTAAATGTAGTTACTTAGCTCACTAGATGAATTTGTTCAAATCCTACATTCTTCATGTTTTCCTTGATTAGCTTAGCTAAATGTTAACCCTGATTTCCAGGGTTCAATACAATGTTTGGCACATACACTTAATATACACTTTTCAGTTAAACTCTCTGATAGTACTTACTTTACGATATAGGATAATATATTTCTGGTCTATCTCAAAGAGTGGCTTGCAGACTGAACTGTTTGAGGTTAGTAATTTGCATGGTATGTGTGTGGAAAGGTATCTATAAACCATAATGCCCCATACTATTATTTTTTTCAATTTTTGCTTTCCCTTGAGGCAACATATGGAACATATAACAACTGTCCAAAGGCCTAAGGCAGTGGATATAACACCCAGGTACCCATGGTCTACGAAGTCTTCCCAAGATGTGTATGAGCAGGAGACTGTTTTAATGCAAGCAGTCCTCAGATCCTCAGTTCCCTTCGGTGGCCGTCCCTAAAAGTGATCTGCCTAAAGATATGCCTCTGGGGTCAGAGTGTAAAGTTCTTTCCAGCCTTCCTTATCCCATTTGCCTCTCCCCTGCTTTACAAGAGAGAAACATAATTCTTCCCATCCCAAGTCTTAGAAGGGGGTCGGGGGTAAGAAAAATCTCCAGGTTGGGGATGCCTGGGTGGCTCCTCAGGTTAAGCATCTACCTTCAGCTCAGGTCATGGTCCCACCGTTCTGGCATGCGGCTCCTTGCTCAGCCTTGCTCAGGAGGAGCCTGCTTCTCTGTCTGCCTGCTGCTCCCCCTGCCTATACTCTCTTTCTCTGTCTCTCTCTGACAAATAAATAAATAAACTCTTAAACAAACAAACAAACAAACAAAAAAACCCTCCAGGATTCCAAAAAAGGAACAATTGACTGGTGAATGAGAATGGGTAACACATCTTTTAGAATTCAAGTGGTTTTCTCTTACCTGCTTTCAGCAAAGTTGAAAGAACCTAATCAGAGTTGTCAGGTGATCATTAAAAGTATTTTTTTTGTTGTTGTTAGATCCTTATGTGATTTTTTGGGGCATATAATTTGGAAGGAGTTCAAAGAATCAAGTGGCATTACTAAAAAGTCCATTCATTTTCATCTGCTTTGTTTATGCAAACAAATTTCCTCATTGCACACATTCATGGAATTGAACACTTGGAATAGAATTGATGCTGAACTTGTTCTCATCCTAGTAATACTCATCCACTGATAAACTAGTTGGGGGCACCTGGGAGGCTCAGTTGGTTAAAGGTCCAACTCTTGATCTCAGCTCAGATCTTGATCTCAGGGTGGTGAGTTCAAGTCCTCCCTCGAACTCTATGCTGAGTGTGGAGCCTACTTGAAAAACAAACAAAAAAACTTTTTGGCACTAGCAGTTCCATATCTGGAAGATGCATTTCCAACAAAATTTTACTTTTGTGTTTAATACTTACATAAGTGTTTAAAGATTTATTATTTTAGAGAGAGAGAGAGAGAGATAGAGAAGGAGAGTGTGTATGCAGGGGTGCGGAGGCTCCGCAGAGGGAAGGGGAGAAAGAGAATCTCAAGCATTCTCCCTGCTGAGCACATGGCCCTACCTGGGGCTCAATCTGAGGACCCTGGGATCATGACCTGAGCAGAAAACAAGAGTTGGAGGCTAAGGGAGAGAGCCACCCGGGCACCCCACTTATATAAGTATTGAAAATATGTGTTTTGATCAATTGAAATAATAAGACTTCGAGTTTTCCTGTGATCACAGGGAATTCAAAAACGACCCTTAAATTTCAATTCATTTCATTTTATTACAAAGAGCTGTAAGACCATCAATGAAACAGTTCAAATATAAAATCTATTGTTAGGATAAAATTCTAGAGGTGATGTGGAATGTAAACATGTGTTCCATAAGATAAAAGGAGGATGGAAATTGCCCAAGTACTAAGAAAAAAAAACAACAACTATATTTTAAAAAGTGGATATTGGTGAGTTTTGAATCCCTGCACTATTTAGAGTTCATTGGCTATACTTAAAAGTGTGACAATGATAAAACCTTGATAACAGGCTGGAGAAAAATGTAGCTATCTTTTTAATCTGTACAAGGATGTACACTTATTTAGAGGACTCATAAGCTGAAAAGTTTGAAGATCTTGAACCTAAGAAGCATTTGCTCGGAGACTGACTTAACCATTTCTTGGGGTATTCAAGCAAAGGTTGGACTGAAACCTGTGGCTCCATGCTGTGTGTACGGATTTAGCCCCTTGCGTTACATTATTCATTTTTATTCCTTTTAACCGTCTCTCCTCGTAGACTGCAAGCTCTCGGAAGCCCAGGGACTTGTCCGATTCCTGACTCACTGCTTGTCCACGGGGGACACTCCCCAAACATCCCCGGAATGAATGACTTTATCGTGAGAACTCGGAGAGCTGCTAAAATCCCCGGCCAGCACCCAGGCTTTCGTTCTGCGTGTCCCGGCGGCGGCGAGGCAGGGGAAGGCGTGGGCAGGCCCCAAGGAAACTCTGAGCCCTCGGCGGCGGGTCGGGGCGGGGGCCGGGCGGGACACGGGTGGGGGCGCGCGCGCGGACTCCGCGGCCCGAGGGAGGCGCCAGCTCGCGCCGCCGCGCAGGCGCGCAACCGTCTCCGCGTGAGTGCGCGCAGTGGCGCGCCTGTCCCCGCGCGGGCTCCGTAGCGCGTGTGCAGGCTGACGCAGCTCGCGGGCCCTCCTCCTGCTCTGCGGCGGCGGCGGCCGAGTTTTGGACGTTTGGGAGGGGGTGAGAGAGCTAGAGTCAGGAGAGGGAGGCGGCGGCGGCGGGGAGGAGGAGGAGGAGGAGCAGGCGCCGCCATGGCCGCCGCTATCACCGACATGGCCGACCTGGAGGAGCTCTCTCGCCTGAGCCCTCTGCCCCCTGGCAGCCCGGGCCCGGCGGCGCGGGGCCGGGCTGAGCCCCCCGATGAGGACGAGGACGAGGAGGAGGAGGAAGAGGAGGCCGAGGCCGAGGCCGTGGCAGCGCTGCTGCTGAACGGCGGCGGCGGCGGTGGGGGCGGCGGCGGCGGCGGCGGCGGAGTGGGGGGCGGCGAGGCGGAGACGATGTCGGAGCCGAGCCCCGAGAGCGCCAGCCAGGCCGGGGAGGACGAGGACGAAGAAGAGGACGAGGAGGAGGAGGACGAGAGCAGCAGCAGCGGCGGGGGTGAGGAGGAGAGTAGCGCCGAGAGCCTGGTGGGCAGCAGCGGCGGGAGCAGCAGCGACGAGACGCGCTCGCTGAGCCCCGGCGCCGCCAGCAGCAGCAGCGGGGATGGGGACGGCAAGGAGGGCCTGGAGGAGCCCAAGGGACCGCGGGGCAGCCAGGGCGGCGGCGGGGGCGGCAGCAGCAGCAGCAGCGTCGTCTCTAGTGGCGGCGACGAGGGCTACGGGACCGGGGGCGGCGGAAGCAGCGCGACCTCCGGGGGCCGGCGAGGCAGCTTGGAGATGTCGTCGGACGGGGAACCCCTGAGCCGCATGGACTCGGAGGACAGGTCAGTGCACGGAAGCGTTTCCCCTCCCCTCTTTCCTTTTACACGCGTGGGCCCCTCAGAGGGGGCCAGGGGGACTTTTCGCCGCGATCCCCGTGCTCCCGGAATCTGCGGCCCCTCCCCCAGGCTCTCAACTCGGCAATGTATCGTGGTCGCCGCGCCCCTCTCGCTGCGGAGAGCCGCTTCCAACTCTCACAGCAGTTCCCCCCCAACTCTCCTTTCCCCGCCCTCTCTCCCCTCGGCTCTGCGCTCTCCGCGGACCAGCGGACAGCTCGAACTCAGAAACAGTCTGCAAAGTAGGCCCGGATCCCCTGGCGGGGCGTGGGGGGACCCTGATGGACACATCGCGGTACGCAAGGTCAGCCTCGTCCAGCCGTGTTCGCGAACACTTGTCACAACTGTAACTGACAAGTGTGCTCCAACATGGCTGGTCTCGCCTGCATTGACCAGAACTTCCTTGTGCAGGGACCCCCCAACTATCACTTTTCACTACTTAAGGAGAACACCCGTCTTTTATACTTAATCAGGGCTTCTAAAAGTCCTCGTGGGTAGGCATCCAGATACTCTCCAACGTGATTTTACTAACTGCTATTTTTTGTTGTGATCAAATCTGGGAGAAAGTTTAAGACACGTAAATTACTGTAGAAAAGAATAATGAATTGGTGTCCTTTAAAATAATTTTACAGGATCAAAGAATTGGAATCATAATAAAATACAGTTTGGAAGGTACATCATGATAGCATGTGGCTTATGATCTTTATGTGATAAGGCTTTAGCATGAATGTCATGATTTTAGATGATAATATTTAAAAGTTATGTATTGGCGAGAGCTCTGAAGAAATTAGTAGCTGTTTTCTAAAGCTTGTTAGAAATAACGTGGGTACTGACAAAAAGCGCTTCATTTTTTTTTCAAGACATTAAAATTTATTTCATTAGTATGTATTATTACTTCTGATCACTTTGGAAAACTTCGTGTTTTAACTAATTGGTTTTTAATGTACTTTTTTAAACACAGAGAACCACCGCATGAATGTTATACTGCTTCTAGCATTTATTTTGACTGTCAATGTTTTGATGAACGGATTTTTAAACCATTGATGTTGATTTGGCTTTAAAAGTTTAAGCATGCTAAAGTTCTAGGAATTCTGATTGGTAACTTATAAAAGAAAACTTTGGTTTATGTTTAATGTTATAAGGAATACAAAACTCTATAAAGATTATGAAAATACAGCATTAGATTCTGTTTGATGTTTAATATCTAGTGAAGAAAATATCTTGGATGGGATAAAATAGACTGTACAAACCCTAAAGAAATTGTGCAGAACTACATAGGCATGGCAGGAAGGAGAGTCTTCAAGACAATTAAAAATTGATGGGAACTACACAATGAAGCATATGTATCATTTTATTATGTCCTCCATGGGTACCAGTAGATATTTGAAAGTTGACATTAGTTTATACAGTTAGCATCTTCTACAGTTCTTCCATTTACCTAGCGCATGCGGGCATTCAGGTACACGCTTAGCACTGCACAATTTAAATGTCTATCCCATTCTCACAACTCTGGTGCAAGATAGGAGGAATTATTTTGACTTTCATTTAACAGATGAAGAAGCAAGTTGAGTGTCTTACTCAAAACAGTAAGTCTACAATGGAAGTGGTGATAGAGCTGGATCTGAACAAAGGTTTTCAAGCCCACTGCTATTTCTACTTTTCGAGAGTTAGAATACTTCACCTTAAATAACAAGCTGTATGGGTCAGGATTTTTTTGTTTGTTTTTAAGTTAATATCGATCTGGTACATCCCTTTAGGAGTTGTTGAACTATTGGTCAAGTAATATTTCAGGAGGTGGAGTTTTGGCTTATTTCATATTTATAAGATAGTCACTGGAATGTCTAATTTTTACGTATTTCAGAGTAAGGAGTAAGATATTAGTGCCCCAAGTCCAAATCAAGTTAAAACCTGATAATCAAATATACTTGCTTTTCTCAATGCTTAAACATTAGAGACTATAAAATACTGTAATCGTTTTTGCTATTTCAGGTAATAGATTTATCACGTGTGTGAAAAAGCTTCAGTAGTGAAACTGAATATGGTGATCTTAGTAATCTTCATTCTTAAATGCCCCCTTGTTGCCTTTTAGGTTTTTTTTTTTTTTTTAAGAGTCCTTTAAAATTTGGAAAGGATTCATAGTTCTTATGAACTGTCCTGCAGATTTCACTAATCTATGTGGATTTTATAAATTGATTTCATGATAGGAGGCCTTTGTTTTTGTGATTGATGGAAGGATATCATGGTTTTAAAGTGTTTTAAAAAACTTGGGGCATTCCTATCAAAATTATTTTATTATTAGAATTTACTGTTTCTTTTAGAATGCCTATTCAGTTTTTCTCTTACTTTGAAAGTAGATCATACTTTTGAGTTAACGTACTTTAGAATTTGTTTAAATGTCTTATTTTAACTGTAAGTGCTTCTTTTTAAGAAATGTTCAGATATAAAGACTTAGATATTAAAGCTCATGATCCAAGGTGTCAGTTTACAAACATGTATTGGAAGTGTTGTGTGGTAAAAAGTGACTAATTTATAAAATGAATAAATGACACTTGGTACAGAAACATTATTTTCCCCATGAGAAAGTTATTCAAAACCAGAGTAAGGGTTTTAGTGTGTTTATTTTGGTAAAGTTAGGAAACCCTGATGTTGATGTGTAATTTATTTTCTTTAGGGGAATATTTAGTTATTCGAGACCATTATAAACTAGCTTTTGTTTTTTTTACTTCAAACGTAAGCTTAAGTACTTTTTAAAAAATTACCACCTTTTAAAAAATAATTACCCCTTTTTAAAGTTAATTTCAGATTGGAATTGACTTTTAAATAGAATTTTAGAATTTAAAATATTTCTGAAAATTTTTTAGTTTACAAATTAGTTTTAGCTATTGAATCAGATTATACATTGAAAGTATTACCTTTTTTTGTGTAAGTGAATTGATAATAACTTCCTTTGTGGTTGTCTCGTATATATATACATATATACACACATATATATTCTCGCTCCTGCGCCCCCTCCCCCCAACTAGAATAGAAGCCGAGACTTATTTTGAAAAGCTAAAATCACTTTTAGCCACTTATGTCAGCCTTTCTGGGTAAATTCAGATGTCAAGTGAAAAGTGCATGTGTAAGGATGCAGTGATAGGGAAAAGCTTATCGTGTGAAACTTAAGGATCGGGAAAGGCCACAAGCCCTTAGCATTTTATGGATCAAAGTTTGGAA